>CAXIVR010000088.1:0-29469 GCA_964035755.1 Teleogryllus oceanicus | reverse complement strand
ACAGTACTTCCTACTACGTTTCCTCTTGTTTGCAAATGAATAAACAACTAAGAGAAAGTATCGGGCTTTTTCTGAATTAGATGTTGATTCATGTATTCTTTAAAAGCACTTTACCCCAAGGGCATTTTCGTCACGGGTATTTTTCAAGCTGTGTCTGCGTGTTCTTAGAATGAGCCTGTATAATCAGCCAACGTCGTCTACTTCGATGAAGTACTACGATCATTTCCAGGTAAATTTGCATACATTAATATAAACACAGTACTTCCTACTCACGTTTCCTCTTTGTTTGCAAATGAATAAGCAGCTAGAGAGAAAGACAAGTTATTTCATGATTATGACTATCATTTTAAGGAGTTGCCTGAGACATATTTTGCTGTATTCTTTTGATTGGTTGTGATTGGTTTCGATCCTTCTGGAATCTTTAAACGGCTGCTTAGCCCTACGACGCTGAAATTTGCATGGCAGAATATTAGAAATCTGCCTATTTTCGAAGTTTAAACTTATTTTTAAAGAATTTTTCGATTTTGTAAAATTCAAAGCCTTAGATGGAAAAATAATCAATACTATTGTAATCGCTGCGAAATTTCCAGTTAGGAAGGACCTTTTAGAACTATTTCACATTTCGATCGTTCTGGAATCTTTAAACGGCTGTATCTCCTAAAATATTAGCCCTACGACGCTGAAATTTGCATGGCATAATATTAGAAATCTGCTCTATTTTCGAAGTTTCAAACTTATTTTTAAGAATTTTTCATGATTTTATAAAATTCAAAGCCTTAGATGGAAAAATAATCAATACTATTGTAATCGCTGCGAAATTTCCAGTTAGGAAGGAGCTTTATAGAGCTTTTAACATTTCGATCCTTCTGGAATCTTTAAACGGCTGTATCTCCTAAAATATTAGCCCTACGACGCTGAAATTAGCATGGCAGAATTTTAGAAGTTTGCTCTATTATCGAAGTTTCAAACTTATTTTTGAAGAATTTTCATGATTTTGTAAAATTCAAAGCCTTAGATGGAGAAATAATTAATACTATTGTAATCGCTGCGAAATTTCCAGTTAGGAAGGAGCTTTTTAGAACTTTTTAACATTTCGATCCTTCTGGAATCTTTAAACGGCTGTATCTCCTAAGATATTAGCCCTACGGCGCTGAAATTTGCATGGCAGAAAATTAGAATTCTGCTCTATTTTCGAAGTGTCAAACTTATTTTTGAAGAAATTTTCATGAATTAGTAAAATTCAAAGCCTTAGATGGAAAAATAATTAATACTATTGTAATCGCTGCAAAATTTCCAGTTAGGAAGGAGCTTTTTAGAACTTTTTACCATTTCGATCCTTCTGGAATCTTTAAACGGCTGTATCTCCTAAAATATTAGCCTACGACGCTGAAATTTGCATGGCAGAATAATAGAAATCTGCTCTATTTTCGAAGTTTCAAACTTATTTTTGAAGAATTTTTCATGATTTTGTAAAATTCAAAGCCTTAGATGGAAAAATAATCAATACTATTGTAATCGCTGCGAAATTTCCAGTTAGGAAGGAGCTTTTTAGAACTTTTTAACATTTAGATCCTTCTGGAATATTTAAACGGCTGTATCTCCTAAAATATTAGCCCTACGACGCTGAAATTTGCATGGCAGAGTATTAGAAGTCTGCTCTATTTTCGAAGTTTCAAACTTATTTTGAAGAGTTTTTCATGATTTTGTAAAACTTAAAGCTTAGATGGAAAAATAATTAATACTATTGTAATCCTGCAAATTTCCAGTTAGGAAGGAGCTTTTAGAATTTTTAACATTTCGATCCTTATGGAATATTTAAGCGGCTGTATCTCCTAAAATATTAGCCCTACGACGCTGAAATTTGCATGGCAGAATATTAGAAATCTGCTTTATTTTCGTAGTTTCAAACTTATATTTAAAGAATTTTTCCAGATTTTGTAAAATTCAAAGCATTAGATGGAAAAATAATCAATACTATTGTAATCGCTGCGAAATTTCCAGTTAGGAAGGAGCTTTTAGAACTTTTTAACATTTCGATCCTTATGGAATATTTAAGCGGCTGTATCTCCTAAAATATTAGCCCTACGACGCTGAAATTTGCATGGCAGAATATTAGAAATCTGCTCTATTTTCGTAGTTTCAAACTTATATTTAAAGAATTTTTCATGATTTTGTAAAATTCAAAGCCTTAGATGGAAAAATAATCAATACTATTGAAATCGCTGCGAAATTTCCAGTTAAGAAGGAGCTTTTAGAACTTTTAACATTTCGATCCTTCTGGAATTTTTAAACGGCTGTATCTCCTTAAATATTAGCCCTACGACGCTGAATTTTGCATGGCAGAATATAAGAAAACTGCTATATTTTCGAAGTTTCAAACTTATTTTTGAAGAATTTTTCATGATTTTGTAAAATTCTAAGCCTTAGATGGAAAAATAATCAATACTATTGTAATCGCTGCGAAATTTCCAGTTAGGAAGGAGCTTTTTAGAATTTTTAACGTTTTGATCCTTCTGGAATTTTTAAACGGCTGTATCTCCTAAAATATTAGCCATTCGACGCTGAAATTTGCATGGCGGAATATTAGAAATCTGCTCTGTTTTCGAAGTTTCAAACTTATTTTTAAAGAGTTTTCCATGATTTTGTAAAACAAAGCTTAGATGGAAAAATAATTAATACTATTGTAATCGCTGCGAAATTTTCAGTTAGGAAGGAGCTTTTTAGAACTTTTTAACATTTTGATCCTTCTGGAATATTTAAACGGCTGTATCTCCTAAAATATTAGCCCTACGACGCGAAATTTGCATGGCAGAATATTAGAAATCTGCTCTATTTTCGATGTTTCAAACTTATTTTTAAAGAATTTTTCCAGATTTTGTAAAATTCAAAGCCTTGAAATTTCAGTTAGGAAGGAGCTTTTTAAACTTTTTAACATTTCGATTTTTCTGGAATCTTTAAACGGCTGTATCTCCTAAAATATTAGCCCTACGACGCTGAAATTTTGCATGGCGGAATATTAGAAATCTGCTCTGTTTTCGAAGTTTCAAACTTATTTTTAAAGAGTTTTCCATGATTTTGTAAAACTCAAAGCTTAGATGGAAAAATAATTAATACTATTGTAATCGCTGCAGAAATTTTCAGTTAGGAAGGAGCTTTTAGAACTTTTTAACATTTTGATCCTTCTGGAATATTTAAACGGCTGTATCTCCTAAAATATTAGCCCTACGACGCTGAAATTTGCATGGCAGAATATTAGAAATCTGCTCTATTTTCGTAGTTTCAAACTTATTTTTAAAGAATTTTTCCAGATTTTGTAAAATTCAAAGCCTTAGGTGGAAAAATAATCAATACAATTGTAATCGCTGCGAAATTTCCAGTTAGGAAGGAGCTTTTTACAACTTTTAACATTTCGATTTTTCTGGAATCTTTAAACGGCTGTATCTCCTAAAATATTAGCCCTACGACGCTGAAATTTGCATGGCAGAATATTAGAAAACTGCTCTATTTTCGAAGTTTCAAACTTATTTTTGAAGAAATTTTCATGATTTTGTAAAATTCAAAGCCTTAGATGAAAAAATAATCAATACTATTGTAATCTCTGCGAAATTTCCAGTTAGGAAGGAGCTTTTTAGAACTATTTAACATTTCGATCCTTATGGAATATTTAAACGACTGTCTCTCCTAAAATATTAGCTCTACGACGCTGAAATGTGCATGGCAGAATATTAGAAATCTGCTCTATTTTCGAAGTTTCAAACTTATTTTTAAAGAATTTTTCCAGATTTTGTAAAATTCAAAGCCTTACATGAAAAAAAAGTCAATACTATTGTATAATCGCTGCGAAATTTCCAGTTAGGAAGGAGCTTTTTAGAACTTTTTCACATTTCGATCCTTCTGGAATCTTTAAACGGCTGTATCTTTTAAAATATTAGCCCTACGACGCTGAAATTTGCATGGCAGAATATTAGAAATCTGCTCTATTTTCGAAGTTTTAAACTTATATTTTGAGAAATTTTCTTGATTTTGTAAAATTCAAAGCTTAGATGGAAAAATAATTAATACTATTGTAATCGCTGCGAAATTTCCAGTTAGGAAGGAGCTTTTTAGAACTTTTTAACATTTCGATCCTTGTGGAATCTTTTAACGGCTGTATCTCCTAAAATATTAGCCCTACGACGCTGAAATTTGCATGGCGGAATATTAGAAATCTGCTTCATTTTCGAAGTTTCAAACTTATTTTTAAGAATTTTTATTATTTTGTAAAATTCAAAGCCTTAGATGGAAAAATTAAAAAATATTGTAATCAGTGCGAAATTTCCAGTTAGGAAGAAGCTTTTAGAACTTTTTAACATTTCGATCCTTCTGGAATATTTAAACGGCTGTATCTCCTAAAATATTAGCCCTACGACGCAGAAATTTGCATGGCAGAATATTAGAAATCTGCTCTATTTTCGAAGTTTCAAACTTATTTTTAAAGAATTTTTCATGATTTTGTAAAATTCAAAGCCTTAGATGGAAAAATAATCAATACTATTGTAATCGCTTAGAAATTTCCAATTGGGAAGAAGCTTTTTAGAACTTTTTAACATTTCGATCCTTCTGGAATCTTTAAACGGCTGTATCTCTCAAATATTAGCCCTACGACGCGAAATTTGCATGGCAGAATATTAGAAATCTGCTCTATTTTCGAAGTTTCAAACTTATTTTTGAAGAATTTTTCAAATTTTATAAAATTCTAAGCCTTAGATGAAAAAATAATCAATACTATTGTAATCGCTGCGAAATTTCCAGTTAGGAAGGAGCTTTTTAGAACTTTTTAACATTTCGATCCTTCTGGAGTATTTAAACGGCTGTATCTCCTTAAATATTAGCCCTACGACGCTGAATTTGGCAGAATTAGAAACTGCTCTATTTTCGAAGTTTAAACTTATTTTGAAGAATTTTCATGATTTTGTAAAATTCAAAGCCTTAGATGAAAAAATAATCAATACTATTGTAATCGCTGCGAAATTTCCAGTTAGGAAGGAGCTTTTTAGAACTATTTCACATTTCGATCGTTCTGGAATCTTTAAACGGCTGTATCTCCTAAATTATTAGCCCTACGACGCTGAAAATTTGCATGGCAGAATATTAGAAATCTGCTCTATTTTCGAAGTTTCAAACTTATTTTTGAAGAGTTTTTCATGATTTTGTAAAATCAAAGCTTAGATGGAAAAATAATTAATACTTTTGTAATCGCTGCGAAATTTCCAGTTAGGAAGGAGCTTTTTAGAACTTTTTAACATTTCGATCCTTCTGGAATCTTTAAACAGATGTATCTCCTAAAATATTAGCCCTACGACGCTGAAGATTGCATGGCAGAATATTAGAAGTCTGCTCTAATTTCGAAGTTTCAAACTTATTTTTGAAGAGTTTTTCATGATTTTGTAAAACTCAAAGCTTAGATGGAAAACTAATCAATACTATTGTAATCGCTGCGAAATTTCCAGTTAGGAAGGAGCTTTTTAGAACTTTTTAACATTTCGATCCTTATGGAATATTTAAGCGGCTGTATCTTTTAAAATATTAGCCCTACGACGCTGAAATTCGCATGGCAGAATATTAGAAATCTGCTCTATTTTCGTAGTTTCAAAATTATATTTAAAGAATTTTTCCAGATTTTGTAAAATTCAAAGCCTTATATTGAAAAATAATCAATACTATTGTAATCGCTGCGAAATTTCCAGTTGGGAAGGAGCTTATTGAACTTTTTAACATTTCGATCCTTCTGGAGTATTTAAACGGCTGTATCTCCTAAAATATTAGCCCTACGACGCTGAAATTTGCATGGCAAAATATTAGAAATCTGCTCTATTTTCGAAGTTTCAAACTTATTTTTGAAGAATTTTCATGATTTTGTAAAATTCAAAGCCTTAGATGGAAAAATAATCAATACTATTGTAATCGCTGCAGAAATTTCCAGTTAGGAAGGAGCTTTTAGAACTTTTAACATTTCGATCCTTCTGGAATATTTAAACGGCTGTATCTCCTAAAATATTAGCCCTACGACGCTGAAATTTGCATGGCAGAATTTTAAAAGTTTGCTCTATTTTCGAAGTTTCAAACTTATTTTTGAAGAAATTTTCATGATTTAGTAAAATTCAAAGCCTTAGATGGAAAAATAATTAATACTCTTGTAATTGCAGCGAAAATTCCAGTTAGGAAGGAGCTTTTTAGAACTTTTAACATTTCGATCCTTCTGGAATCTTTAAACGGCTGTATCTCCTAAAATATTAGCCCTACGACGCTGAAATTTGCATGGCAGAATATTAGAAATCTGCTCTATTTTCGAAGTTTCAAACTTATTTTTGAAGAATTTTTCATGATTTTGTAAAATTCAAAGCCAATGTCGTTAGTATTATGGGTGATTTTCGTAAATTTGATTTACTCAAGGTTACAGAAAACGTGTTAAGTAAAAATCAATACGAATTCAGAAATAATGCATCGGCCCGGGAAGCTGTTGCTATAAAAATGTTTACTGAGGTGTATTCAGGAAACAAATGTTCGAGAATATTTTTAGATACAGTAAATTACACCACATTATTAGAAAAATTAATAATTTTGGAATAAAAGGTATCGTTTTGAAAGTTTTCTTCCTTAAAAAAAAAATAGAACTCAAATTACTAACATTGAAGACAAATACAGTGATGTTTGTAATGTTAATACTGATTTGCATTTAGCAAATCATAGATTATATCATAGATTTTAATCATAGAATATAATCTAGATTATATTAATATCTTTGCGTTCTTATAAACCTCATTCCAATTTGAGTCACTGAAAATTGCTACAGTATTATTTGCATAAGAATCAATAGTACCACACATTAAAAAATAATTTGTAGTAAATCGTTAACAATGGCGGGATTCAGAGGGGGGGGGCAAGATTGGGCAACTGCCCCATGTTGGGACAAGTTGTTTAAAAAGATTTCATTTCGCGGATGTTCACATTTTTTTGTTATAAACGATTTACTGTTTTTTTCTATTTTGAGAAGAAATTTAATAATAATTAAGCAAACAGTAATTATATTAAGTTGAGCTAATACGAAACATTAATAAATTAATGAACATTAAGTTCCGTACTATATAAAACGCGCGGGATAATGTTCAGCGTTACTGTGAATATCCCGTATTAATAAATTCTTTCAATTTTTTTTTAAACGTATTTACTTAGAAATTAACAATTTCGTGCCTAAAATCACGAGTTATAACACTCAAATGAACGTATATTATGATTATATAAATTCTATCCATTACAAATTTCCTAGCGTTCTTAAATACTCGTATTTCAAATGCCGAAAATATGTGCTTCTCACGAAACAAAGTTTCGTGGGTCCGCGGTGCGATGAAAATCATGTTTTTTTTCTCAGCATTCCTTGTAATCTATGGAAGCGTAGTCGGCAAACTGAAAACTTTAGACCTTGTCTATACAGAAAAACGATTTTCTTTAACGGACCTTTAAAAAAGAAGAAATTTGTCTACACTGAGAAACGTACAGATTCGAAAAAGGGACCGACTGATTAAGTTTTTTGTGATCCAGTAGTTCTAGCTTAAAAATACAGTGTTAGAAACCAAAAACTACTCGTTTATAATTTTTGAAAAGGTAAGAAAGTGAAAATATATGAAATATTTTGTGTGAAACGATTTATTGTATTATATATTGTATGTTTTATTATAATGTAAGATATAATGTAACTAATGCATGATATTTGTTTGATATCAAATGTACTCTGAGAAAAAAGTGAACCTGTTATCTCAACCGAATATTTTCTGTTAAATTCAAAGTTATTATAATTTCATTTTTCTGATATAAACGCGAATCTTATTGTTTTAATTATAATGTCGGATCCATTATTATAACAAAAAAGTTTCAATTTTTGTACAACAGGACAATTTTCATTACAAATTTATAATAAATACTAAAATAATTGCACAGAACTGTTGCAGCCATTTTCGAAGTGTACATAAAGTCAAAGTATTTTAAATACGGGGAAATGATATTTTTTTTTTATTTTGTTAACTACAGTTCTGCAATCGAAACTAGTTGGGGTACGAATTGGCACAGACTTTCTCGTACTAGTTAGTTTTCTAATTTCTTGATCTTTGCAAGCTTTTACTGTATTTCCCAACCCTTTTGCCAGCTGCCTACTTTCGCAGCCCAAAATTAATATTTTTCAAAACTTTCTAAATTTTTACTGTTTCCTAATGGTAGAAGTGAAATATTACTTTAAGAATATTAAAGAAGAGAGAGAGAGGGAGATGGAGAGAGAGAGAAGGACGAGAAGAGAACCTCGTCCTATAAATACATTTTTGTTGAAACCTTTGACGCCGTTTTTAAGAAAATGGCGTTTAGCGTTACTGCAAAAGCGAAATTGAAGTTCTTTTTCACAGGAATCCATTGAGTTTTCGAAAAATTTTATTTGAAGTCATTTAAAACTGTATTTATATCACTTACAAATGCAAAACTGTATACAAATTGCTGGAAATGTATGTATTAACGACGTGAGAGATATTTAAAAAAAATTACATTTATTTAATTAAAAAAAAAAGAATACACCAAAATTAACTTTACGCCATATTAACAGTGCAATTAGCACTATCCGTAAGAAAAGTTTGAAGAAAAAATTAGGAGCCGTTTTTGAGAAAGTACATTTGAGCGTCTCTAAAATTGCGAATTTTGCTAGTTTTCTCAGAAAAGTTTTGAGTTTTCGAGAAACTTTATCTGGCTCATTTAAAGCACATTTACTCGTAAATGCAATAATGGAACAAATCGCCGCTAATGCAAATATTATCGACGTGAGAGACTTTACGGTCCTGCCCCATTCTTTTGCCAGCTGCCATCGCCAAAGTGCTTTTTAATTTTTTGTTTCAAATTTTCTAAATATTTCGGTTTCCGAATAGTAGAACCGAAATATTAATTTAAGAATATTAAATAAGAGTAAAACCTCTTCATAAATGGCTATTTTCATTGAAACGTTTAGAGCCGTTTTTTAGAAAATAGCGTTTATCCGTTACTGTAGATGCGAAATTTAAAGCTCTTTTTCACGGAGAATTTTGAGTTTTCGAAAAACTTCATTTAATGACATGTGAGCCACTTTAAATCACAAAAAATGGCTGGAAATGTGCAAATTAACGGCGTGAGAGATATTTAAAAATAATACATTTGTACAGGTTAAAAAAAAACAAATTAATTTCCGAAAATAAAATTTATATCATTTTAAACAGTACAATTAGCACTACCCGTTTGAAAAGTTTGAAGAACAAATTTGGTGCCATTTTTGCAAAAATCCGGAATTTTGAGCACATTTTAACAGAAAACTGTTGTTTTCGAGAAACATTAAATGACATAATTTAAATCACATTTCCTCATAAATACAATAATGTGTTCATAAATAGTGAAAAAATTGTCGCTAATGTAAATATTTAGCACGCGAGACACATGTTAAAAAATTAGTTTTGTAATTTTTGAAAAAAACAACAACAAAAGGATTGAGCAATATGGTGTTTATGTCATCTTATAGAATGTATTTAGCACTATCCCTACTAAAACGTTAAAGAAAAAATTTGGAGTCTTTTTGAGAAAAAACAGTTGTTAAAAATTTCAAATATTGCACCAATACCGCACGAAAACAACTGAAAATTTTAAAAAATCGCACATGACCTTAATGAAAGAACTAATTATGGATAGCAAATTTAATTTGAAGGAAAGGTCTCTATTTTCAATTTTGTAATTGCAAAAAGCCGCCGAAAAAATTAAAACTTACGAAATTATTGAAAATTCAGTGTTAAAGTGAAATTCAGAGTACGTGAAAATCGGACCTATATGAACTTTATCAGTGTATTTTACTTATTTTTACAAGAAATTTTTGAAGAAGCCTTTTGGAGCCTTTTTGAGAAAATTTAGAAAATATCCGATGGGCTTGATGTAAACTACTCACAAATTTTGAAATAAGTTTTTCAAATTTGCAGGGTCTGAAGTCGAGCCAGCTCGACCGGGAATTATGCATTTTGGAAAATAATCCTACTATGGTTTAGGCGCTAGTGGTGTTCACAGAGGGGCAGACGGACTTAAAAAGCAACAGTTTTTTTGGCATCAGGGGACCACAAAACGTGTATTTTCGTTAAAATCTCGAAAGCGATTTTCCGCAGCATTACCTAAATTTCTCTATACTGCGTATATTACTCTGTATATACGTACGTACACGAGTAAAAATGTTTTTCTCATTTTTTTCAAGAAAAAACAGTTTTTCTTATTTTTCATATTTTTAGGGAAGCTATGCCGCACATTTATGTCCACTAGCAAAACAAGTGGCCATATCAGCATTTACTCAATGGATCAGGATAACAGGACGAAAATCTGACAGGACGATCATCTGATCATCAAAACATTAAATATTTTTAATATTGTATACTACAAACCGAAAATACAATACATCGGACTGAGAGACTGAGTATTCCGGGCACGTCAACTACTGAAGCCAGTAGTTCTGTAAGTGTAGTGCTTCATAAATATGTATATGTAGTGCGTGTATGTTTATGGGAAAAGAGGAGGCAAGGATGAAGAACATGCCTGTTTTTTAGAGCACTGGTGCGGCATTAACCCGATATTGATTGAAAAAAAATAAGAAAAAAGTCCTATCACAGCAGCCGGCCGCTATAATTCTCCTCAAGACAGTGGTTTAATTCGACTCAGCTATCTAGCTAACGTCGAAAATCCGCCAAGATCGCGTCTCGAATCATAGGAGCGCCTGGTCAACGTTGCTGAAGAGGAATCTACAAGGGTTGGATAAAAAGTAATGAAAACTTTTTTTATCGGGAAATACTTTATTGACAGAGGTATTTACATTTACACATCTTCAATATAATCGCCTCCGTTTTTTTAAATGTTCGGAAGGCGTCGTACGACTATTTCTGTGTCCGATATTGACCGCCCTATAGCATGAATAATTTCTTCTCTGGCATTGTACCCGATTCTTCGCAGTGGTTCTTTCATTTTGACGAAGAGATCATAATCACAGGGACTCATATCGGGTGAGTAAGGCGGAAGTTCCAGAATCTGCCATTGCCAGCGGCGCATGAGCCTCTGCCTAATCTGAAGTCTCTAACCCATCGTGCGACTGTGGAGTATTGCAACTCTGCATCAACACATACTTCATACAGTTTCTGAAAACATTCTTACTTACTCCAGTCTCGTGCCACTTCAATTTTGAGCCACCAAAGTTGCTCTACCTCTGCAAACATGACGTGAGGGCGCTTGCACAATTGCTATGAAGCTCAACGTTTTACACACTGCAGTAGATTGACAAAGTACTGTTCTCGTTCGCTGCACACACTCGTCTAATAGTTTTCTTTTGTCGCGACAGATGACAGCACGTCGGCTCACCGGCTTTAAGTTACAGCAGTACTTTTTATCCAATCTATGTATGTTGCCGCTTAGAAGTCGCAGTCAGTTTTATTGGTTCAGGTGTCATCAGACCTCGGATTTTAGGACAAATACTTATTTAGTTCCTTTAAGAGATTACGGAAAGTAATTGCAGATGTTCACAAATGATGAAAAAAATAGATCTACTGAAAGCATCTAATTGTGCCTAAAATGTCCTAAATTGTGCCTAAAACGTCGGTTGATGCCTATTTTAGTATTATTTTTGCATAAATATACGCCTAAAATAAGTAATTTTGATGAATTATATTTTAATTACTCGTCTTTGTTTTACCACATAGTTTTCCAAAAACTCAGAAATGCGAATGTTCCCTGATCGAATACGCATCGAACGACTACGAATATCGAATACGAATCGACTACGCATCGAACTCTCTCATCCAACTCACGAACATCAGGAGCTCTGTTTCACGCTCGTCTGCGATCATCATGCACTTCTGAGGTAATTGCACCCATTTCCCAGTGCTGCTGCGCTGTTGACCTGTTGAGAATGAATGGTGTGACATATTGAATGAAATGAAAATAAATGGAAGTGAATAAAATAATATGCTAGTAGCCATTCTCATAAATGTAAAAGTACTTGACTTTCGTGAAAAATAAAAAGGTGCCAAATTTAATCCTTTTGTGATCAGATTTAGATGCCAGAATCATAACTAATTTTAAACTTATTTTAGGTGCCTAAAACGTAACTTTTTATGTCTAATAGCGTCTTATTTCATAATTTTGTTACATATTTTAGGTGCCTAATCATCACTTTTTGTGCCTTCAGGCATCTCAAATTTTATAAAATTCGGAGGTCTGGTCATCAGTCTCTTCTGAAGAAATCCAGCAAAAACTTCATTTAGGATAAGCGTCTTTGATTTAACAGATTTGTTAGTGAATATTACGTCAATAAAATTACGTGACTCTTGATGCTTATGTCTCTGTGCTGTAAAAACCTTCTGCACAACCCTGTGGCAACCAAACGCTTCCATCGTAAGTGCATCATGTGCGCGCCCCCCTTTTGGAGAATACTACCCGCAGCACAGGCATGTCCACACATTTGCCTACTGAACGCTAGAGCGTGCCCGCCGCGGCTGCAGGTTTGGTCTGACTGAGGTCAGTCAGGACAAGGTCTATTGTGCGCATGCGTAGATAGATTGCGTTGAATTGGCACTGCTTTCAGAAAAAAAAATGACGACTTTGAGGTTTTGAGGAGATCGTTTGCTTTGGATACTACCGTTACCCTCTTCCGTCCTCCCAGTAATCACGATCTCGATATTAATGAATGATGAAGGATAAAGTTATTGTGTTTGAAAATATTACGGCAAAGTGTGATTACTTGATGTGCTGTTATATATTTAACATTTGAAGACAATCTAAATGAAAGATAGAGAAGGTATTAGAGATTTTTGCGAAACAGTTTTATAATATCGAACAAACAAAATTACAAGACTTGAGTTTTGTAATAATAAAACTTTGATGACGTACGACTTGTCAGGAAGAATACCGAGTTCTGAGAGTTAATTTCAATTATTAACGCAAATTTGAGGTGGTCTCAAGGGTGTCGAAAAATTTGTAAAATTAAAAGCATCCACAAGAACTTAATTATAGTGTAATGAAGTTTGTTGTTTGTATGAATGGTTTATATTTATTAGATTGAACAATATTTTAGCAAATTTAAAGAAAATCCAAGGAAAATTGTTCACTTTTCACAACATATTTAATATTTATGAAAACAATGTTCCTATCTTTCAATTGAATTTAAGTTGAAGATTAATCATTAATTTAAAAAAAATTATATCATGGAAAACACAGATCAGAGCGGTTGGCAGCTAAAATTGTCTTTCAAACTGGTTGAATTTGACCTTGCTATTTAGCTAGTGTAAAAAATCTGCCACAGTAAAGGATCGAATCCGAACCCTAGGATGCCTCGGTAAAAGCCGTGGCAGAGAATGGTAATACTGACACTTGACTCTGCTCCACCGGTCAAAATTATTAAATTCACGTTTCATCACGATTTTATCCAGTTACTTCAAAATATTAGTTCCATTTCCGCATCTTCGCTGCTCTCTTGAAGGATCATAACTTCATAAACATCTTCAAAATACTCTCAAGAATGCCTTTGTAGCATCATTTTTGTTGAACGTATAAAAGTGAAGTTGTTTACAACTGTATGTGACAAAAAGAAAAGTATCACTGAAGTGATTGCTCCCAAATTTCGCTCGAATACTTTTCAACGAATAAAAATCAAACATACTAGCGTAGTTGCGACCAGAAATGTTGCCGCAATCTGCGAATGTTAATTTTTACAACAACATCAACAACAACAAAAATTCAAAATTGCTTTGCACAACCTGACTATGGTAGGTTATCCATTATTAAAATCAAAATATCGACCAATTGCACCAAAAGCAGAGAATTGTAACTAAATACAGTAATATGTAACTAAAAGCAATAATAAATAACAAAATTAGATATTTAAATAAGGTCATGCACAATTTTTATCAATATATGGGAAGTTTTCGCAAAATTTTGCATGAAATTAAGGTAATTTTAAAAACAAGATTTTCTCATGAACGGATCCAATTAAAAGAAAAATATTTATAGGGTAGTAGGAAATACACTTATCACAATGACGCAAGTCTGATTTTCATTGAACTCTCTGAAAGTTAGAAAACGGCAAAAGTTACAAATAATGCGAGAAAGTACGTACTATTGTAGCAACACTAATTTTTAATTACTGTACACTACTCACGAATGAGATTTTTGAACATTTTTACAAAACATAAGACCGTGGAATAATCTCATTACGAAAGTTAATCGACGGCGAAGAAAGACTGGCGAGTGAGAAAAGCCATATCAAGGGACAGATTTATAGTTCAATAATTTGACTGCCGTGACAGGTAGATATTTACATACAATTACATACAATATTTAGCCACCGATATGGACTTAGTGTCAAATGTTTCATGCCGTGCAGATCGTACAGATCTACAGATCGTAGAAAAATCGTTTGGGGTAGATAATGATGAGAGATGGAATGTTATGGACGGAATAATAAATGAGATGGACTACGAAGGTGGTATGAGAAGCCATTCATGCCTCGAGTAGTGAGCTCGAGTGTAGACTGGAGGTAACACTCTGCTCAGAAATCGTGACGGTTCGCCATAATGGTGAAGGTATATTCTGTCCCAGTTATCTCGGAACTAAATAGCAGGAATTAGCGTCTCATTACAATTTTAAAAAAAATCTCTTTTGTGTTCAGTAAAACTTGTCACTAAAAAAGTTGAAAGTAACCACTAATTAATTCGTTGAAATTGCAATTTACCTACAATACTTATTTTTAACATTCACGAAAGGGAGTGTTCTTGATTTGCGTATTTTTAATAATTTAGTTAGGTCAACTTATAACAAATATTATTAGTCGTCGGACACCTAAAAAATATTTTTAATGTAATGGCTACCAAATAGTATCTCATCTAATAACATTCGCATCCAGAGTACACTTTGTTGGCATTCCTTACAACTAAATGTTATGCAATACTTTGGACTTTTCTTTGACAGAGACGATAGTTAGTGATGCTTACAACACAAGACACATTTAACTTGCAAGAAAGTCTGTAGGTTCCACGCAGCCAACCTAACGAAAAACGATCGTCACGATTTTCAGCACTTTAAAGCATTGGAGATGTGCATCCAGCTGTAATGTTGAGATCATTGGCCTCAAGCACACGAGGGAGACATACTTTAAAAGGGACTCATCCGCAGCTTTCTACTCGGCTTGCTCTTAAACGATGCTCAAAGCCCTTGGGAGGCAGGACTTCGATATGTTTAGTTTAATAAAAGGGAAGTGATTGAGAAATACCAATAAGAAAACGAAAGTTTTTGTAGTAACTTTTATTAATTACAAAGCGCACCAATTGTTACAACATCTGCGAAGCAGCAAAGCTCGACATGTTTCGCACGTGGCTGTGAACGCGAATAGTTGTGCAGCGCGAAGGAAGGGGGCCGCTAGATAGAGAGACACTGCGTGGGGTGCGACAGTAAGTCCAGCGTGGGCAGCCATTCCTCATCGGGCCCCACGCCCGCCGCCTGCAGCTGATCCCGCACCTGCGACAAGCACACAGATATTGATTGCTAATGATTCAGGGCGCGTAACTACTCAGGTCATTAGTCTCGTAAGTATAGTGCATGTTTTTTCCTCGGGAGGGCGGTTAATGTTCTCCCGCTGGATGGCGAGATCCGACGCCAACCTGTTGTCAGCTAGCGGGTATCTCCCACCAACGGGGCTCCGCCCCAGCCGGGATAGGCCCCCAACCTCCCGACCGGTCCCCCGGCATGTGTGGTAGTGTAGTGCATGTAAGTGTGTGTGTAATGGTAGAACAAGGAATGGGAGGTTGGTAGGTAAGAAAAGATAGAACAAGGAATGAGAAAGAAAGATAGCGCGCAGTCCGTGGCCCATTTGATAGGGTACTGCTCCGGCATTCGCCTTGGGTTGATAGGAGAAACTACGGAAAACTACCGATCAGAGCAGCCGGCCGTTAAAATTCTCCTCCAGGCAGCGACTGAACTCCATCTAATTGACAAGCTAGTGTCGAAAATCCCGCCCTAGTCGGGACTCTAAACAAGGACTTTCCGGTCAGATGCACTTCAGTGACCTCAGTAGATTGAGCCACCTCTCCCAGTACGCAATCACACGTGCAATTATGCTCACTGCTCCTCAGAGCACAAATTCTAAACAAAAGTTATCGAGGAAGCGGAATGAAAAGCGGTTAGAACAGAAGAAATGAATTATTATAATTATTAGAAAAATATTACAAGAAGAATATGTTACGACAGGGTCGGACACAGTTTGGCCCGCTCAAGCAATCCAATGTTGTCCTTGTCCCTGCCGTCACGGACACACACACAGCCGACACGGGAAAGAGATATAAATCGAGAGTGGAAACGTCGCTGTTAGCTCGATAAGTGAAAGATAAAATACCGTATTATGATTACTGATTACAAGAGTATTTTTGCTTCAAATTGGTTTAATTGATGCGTAAGATAGTTTAAGAACAGCATAAAAATATACACAGAGAAAACATATCCACTATTATTAAAAGCGCTTATTAAATATAATATACTAGATGAATTCATAATATAAATTTGTCATTAAGTTCAAAATCATTCATTTCATCAAATCATTCATCAATTAATTTTCATTACGTGGTCATCTATATTTGGAACAGTTCTAGAAATGTGTTGGAGAGAACGTTTGAAATTGTGATCAGAGATCACTTCTATGGTTGAATTTTACTCTCTTCAGAGAGTAAAACAGTTGTTGGCAAATGAAGGGGATCCAAAAACACAATATAACGTCTGCAGCAGATTGGAATGTGGAAGGGCAGACCTTTTCTTTATATTAAATTTCTTTCAAAATTTAATATAATATGTCGCACAATGAAGAATTTCTTTAGTTATTACATTCGAATTTATATATATATATATATATATATATATATATATATATATATGCTGAATGCAAAGACGCAAATTTATAAAATTTCATCTTCAATATAGTTACATATTGAAAAAGAGAATTCGCTTTTGGATTGCCCCAGTTTCTGAAAGTGTCCAACATTCATACAACTATTTCCGCGTGGGGTTAAAGTGCGTGGGTTTGGAAGATAGCTGTTAGTTTACAAGACGTTGCTCCTAGAAAGCGTTCGAGAGGCTGCAGCTTCGCCAACTTCCAGCAAACGCCGCTTCACCTAGTTGCACTCTTCGCACTAGTATTTCGCTGCAATTGACCGCGCGTTTACCCACCGCTTTGCCTGCGGGAAATCTGTTGCCTTTGGAGGCCGTTAGCGTTCGTGCTCGCTCCTGAGATGCAGACTGTTTGATTAAAAGTAGCTTTATTTTTTCATTTAACGCAATAAAAATGTTAAAATTGTAAATAATCTTGGGAAGAGAAGAGTTTCATGATCAATCCAGATGCAAATCTCAGCTTGTTTGCTTTTTTGATTCCAGAGAAGTTGGGCAAAAAACCTTATCGAGAAGGGTTCAAATGAATGAGACCAATGTACCAAGTGGAACTGATCGAACAATGCAATCGGGATGGAGGGCATTTACTTAGAAGCTGTTTGGAGTCAGGCGTATGAAAGAAAAAAGTGTCAATTCATGATCTGTCGCCAATCATTTCTCGAACGTCTGTTGTAGAATTGCAGGAGTGAGATCTGTTTGTCGTACCTTCTCGACGCCGCGGAAGACGCGCAGCAGGTTGAGGCCGGCCAGCTTCTTGAGGTCCTCCTGCGTCCAGGTGGGCTCGCCGGGCAGCGGGTTGGCCAGGCGGTCGAAGAGGTCGGGGTAGCGGGAAACGTCCTCCAGGCCTTCCGGCATCCTGAGAGATTGATGGAATGCTTATTTTAGGTTTCTGGTCGCGTCAACTGCTACGGCCATTAGTCCCGTGATAGTAGTGCATTCTCTATACCGGGAACCGCCGGTATCCTCCTCCGCTGGAACTCAAGATCCGGCTCTGACTACACGTCGATTTATTTTATTTATTTTACGTCAAAAACAGTTAAATACTGTGCGTGACGTGCTACGGAGAGAAGTGAATTATGTGATCCCTACCTTAAGCCATATACTACTTGAATTTTGAATACAGAAAGAAATGAGCGTTTTTTGCAAGGATTGTTAACAAAAAAATAGACCCCGGTTTAATAAAATCTATTTTCTAGGATCAATCGGTGATAAATTTGGGCTCTTGTCCCTTATCATGTCCTCAACTCAAGGAATAATACTTCCTGCCGCGACAACATGTAGAACGATAATTTGATTAACTATCCCACTGAATTCTAGAAGACATGTGCATACAGATAATGAAGTTATATTTATGTCCAGAAGCAAAACAAGGGGCTGTTTCAGCATTTGATCAAAGGATCAGGGAAACTGGAATGAAAATCGGGATTTGCGGGGTTACCACTGCGTCCGGGCACCGCACTGCATGGGGCGGCAGTGGCGAAGGGAACGGAAAAGATCGAGGGAATTTATGGAGTTCCAAGAGGTTGGCGGCGAAGAAGAGATGATGAGAGTTCAAAGTAACGGATTGGCGGAAATGAAGTGAGAGAAGCGAAGGGGAACGAGGAGGACGGGGGGGACGAGGGGGCGAGGCGGACGAGGCGGACGAGGCGGACGAAGGGGACAAAAAGCTATCGAAGGATTTGAAGGCATCAGAGGGGAAATACAGTTCTATGATTCATAAATAAAGTAAGAATTTTTTTATGAATTTATTAATTCGTCCATATGAAGTGAAAAATGTTTCGGTTCAGGGTCCATTTCTACTAAAAAAAATACGAGTTGTTTTCGTGTGATTTTGAGAAACAATATAATAGGTAAACAAGATTTTCTGATAAATAACTTCACGTTTTTCTTCACGTTTTCCTCGAATGTAGAAAAGTTTGCTTAATAATATGGCATAGGTTCGATTTTTGTTAAAATTCCTCATTGCAATAAATTTTGAAAATTGTAAATAATTAATTTTGTCGATCCGTTTTTCTCTTCAATATTTAAACTAGAGATAGTTTTGTAGTGCAATATTTTTGTCAATATTAGATATTTAAACTATTTTATGCACATTTTTTCAATGTTAGTTTTTTTGTGTAATTTTTAGTTATAATCTATTAGAACATTAACAATTCATTATAGTATTTTAAATTACCTACTTTTGACTTATGATTCGGCAGCGTTGGAGAACGCTTGTTACCTCGTGATCCTTAGCACTCGAGTTCAAATATGCCTTTAAAAATTGTACAGAATGGTTAAGTTTTTCTTCTTTAAATTTGTTTGGAAGAACAGATCCCAATTCACGAAATTCAATAGTCGAATGCCATTAGTGGGAAAGAGGTAGTAATCTATTTTATAACAGTCATTAATAATACGCGAAAAATAGTGTTGGTGTAGCACCACTAATTATATTGAACGCGGTACGCGGAGCTTGGAATCCGCGATCCAGATTCAACAACTTCATTTAGGGCTGCATAATTTCGATAATATTTCTCTAAAACTTCAAACACGGAACCAATAATAGTACCGTAGTTTTTTAGATTTTCGTCTTCATTTGAAATATTTGGCATTGGTTTAGAGCTGATTTGCCTAAGGGGCAATCCCCCTTAACAGACGTACAGAGTATTCCAATATTTGTGCTTGATGGATGTTGTAAGAGAGATCACTTACTCGCTGACGCCGTCGTAGTCTCCTCCGATGCCTACGTGGTCAACACCAGCCACCTGGCGAATGTGGTTAATGTGATCTGTAACATAAGACAAGATACAAATCATTGGTAACACAATTTTAATAGTAATAACACTGTGCATTAATACTGCATTTTCATTTTAGATTTTTAAGGTTACAAATATTATCGTAACAAATATATGTGTCATGATAATACTCTGTATGCATTCGGAAAGTTGAAAGAACAATTTAAAATTAGTGTAATCTGCCTTGAAGTTTCTTATCAATGCATCTCTTGCACCAATGCATATCTTATCAATGTAGAAAATATTCTTCATTGCGATTCTTTCGATGTTCTTCATTGCAAGGTAAAGTTACTGACGTAAGTACATATTGCTAGGATAAAACTATCTCTTGATACTTACTACGATAAATTAATTTAGAAATTGAAATGTTTGTGAATTTTAGAAACACGTACACGCAAAAGTTGTAACATAATTGAAAAAGATGAAATAATTAAAAAATCCTTAATTTTAAAACTAAAAAATAAAAATTCAATTGAAATAACTTTTCTCATTTCTACCCCTTTAATTGAACAAGCAATTAAGCCAGTATGGTTTCGTCATTTACATCTGGAGTTTTATCACCGGGTGAAATGAACGATTAAGAGTTTTTCTTTCTTTCATTCATAAGCCTTTCATTAGTATAAGTTAACATGTGAGTAAAGGTAAAGAAAGTAGGTCAGGATACGGCGCATTATAATTTGCTGCATAATTCACGTTTACATGAAAAAGTTTATAGTCGAATCCAGATTTTTATCCTCTTTATAAATGTGATTCAGTTTGTAGATATAAAAAAGGACTATTGGAAATGAGAGAATACATAAACTGAGATATAACTTGTGTGCAATGAACAATTCAATTAACACCGACAGAAAAGCCGAAATTATCACACGACAATCCAATAAAATATTTTTCTGATAGCAATGTGTCTGTCGAATTGGATTTCCAGACAACGCTGTTGAAGAAATTGAAATCTGATTTAAAAAAAAATATCTAATGACGCACTCGTGAATGTTGAAGTCACAAATGTTAAACGCGAAAAATGATGGAAACTCACAAATAACGAATTTGTGAATGTTAGGGACAAAAACGGACAAAACTGAGCCTGAAAGTGTACAAGCCCAGGATCATCTCCAAGGACACGTACTGAGTTCGCTGAAGAAGGTACCACTTATTATGTCACATTTTAACTTTTACAAAATTGTGATCACGGGAAATTTTTACTCAGAAATAAAACGTAAAAAAACAGAGTACTAAACATTGATGTGTCTATAAAAACATTTCTCATATACCCTTGTATTTTAATACTGCAGGTTTAACATGCTTTGGGAAGAGGATGTTAGGAATCTTCTCTTCCAGCCGTTTTCCGCTTACTACCCGCTTCCATTGCCCTCTGTAAAATTGATGTAACGGGTGTCTAGATCAATCCTTATGTCAAGAAGGAGGGTGAAGATGGTGTGGGAAGCGTCTTGCTTCAACCGGATATTTTTTACTCAATACACATTTAAGCCATTAAATATTGTTATTAATTTGGAAAGAAGGCTGAGTGAACCTTAGGCCCATCCTGGATAGGCTATGACTGGATAAAAGCCTCAGCTCTGCTGGGATTTGAGCCCGTGTCCTATAAAAACATCGATGTTTTCCTAACATCGAGATCGAAATCGCATCCTGCGCTAGTCGTCACTCACCTACGACGTCTTCCAGGGTCGCGCGCCGGTTCTCGCAGACAACGAAGCCCGAGTAGAAGTTCACCATCACCACGCCGTTGTTCAGGGTCTGCCAACAGTCATAGCAATGCCGATTTAGTTGTGGATTCATAAGGGAGTAGACAGGAATTTCCTAAAACTTGTATCTATTTGTTATGTTCAGAAAAACTACTCACTTTCCAAACAACAAGTTTATTTACACAGTCTCGGAAATATTTACAATAGCGGTCAGAAAATCATTTTGCCTAATGCACACGCTACCAAAACCACTGTTTCTCCAATCTACATCTCCCGCTCAGTCTGCTCCGTCTCTGGCGGCGCTCCCTTATCAAGCAGCCGGCGCCGTAGCCTCGCTTCACGGCCACCGGCTCGCCGGCTAGCTGATTATGTCTCATTGGCCGGGCGTCTTTGCCGGTCTGATGCCCAGCCGCCACCCGCCGCCGCTGCCGCCTCGCGCCGCTTTAGGCGCGCTCTTCAACTTTGTCACACAGACGCAACACTATTACAATATAAACTATTCATTTTTTAAATATACGGAGTACAATGGAGTCAACGTTATATTAACTGGCTTACGCTCGTACGTGCAAAAATTAACATTCTGACGGACAATATATCGCTCATCCAATAGAATAAAACCTACCTGTTAAATTGTGAAATGTAAAGGGGCCAGAGAGAAGGTAAATAGGTTAGAACTCTTGCAGAATATTAATACATCTACAGAAATATCGACTGAATTGTTATTTTCTTCTGGTCTGCCTGGAGGAAGTTACGATGTTTTTGAAATGTGATTGTGAGATATGATTTTGAAATGTGATGTGAAATGATTGCAATCTTTTTTGAGAAGAATAACAACGCATCAGTTGATTGGGTGGTGTTAATCAATAAGCTCTCCCGTTTACGGTAGAACATAGAACAAGTGTCTTCTGTGATATTCTATGAAGCGAATAGCAGACAATTTACATCGGAATAACGCCGTAAATGTAGCGTAATTTTTGCTAATATTCAATCGAATATTATTATACCTCATTTGTTTCTTGTGATGTTGTTTATCCAACTGACTGATCAAAATCGTCTTATCGTGTAAATTACGACAAAAGGTTCATACATTTCAGAGGCAAAATAACACAATTTGAAGAAAGGGGGTGAATACATGCGTTAGTACTAGAAAAAATCTACTACAAGTAATATTTAAGAAGATCGTGATAAGAACCAACATTTGATAAAGGCACCATGACTATTACCGTGATTCCGTGAGTATAATATTGGTTCAAAGCATTTTAGTTTAGAATTTTGCTTCTCCTGTAAATTACATTTTCTATTGTACCATAGTATGAGATGTATCTTTCGCTGATAATGAAACGTTGCTTGGAGAGGCGAGCCATCGGTTGCTGAGGACTGCGCAACTCGTAGGCTGGCGTGTAATTCGAGAAACATTGATCCCGAAAATCAGTCCCAATTGATTGATTAGTGTTCCCGGGCGCGTCAAATGATTTGTATATTAGTCCCGTAAGTGTAATATTGATTTTATCACTGGGGGAGGCGGTGTTCTTCCCTCGCTGGATGGTGAGATCTGGCCTCGGCCTAGACATCGGTTGGCGGGGTTTTCCCCAACAAGGAATCTAACACCAGCGAAGAACAAGCTCTAAGCTCTCGACCGGTCTCCTGCCATGTGTGGTAGTGTAGTATTTGTGTTTGTGTATATAAGGTGTGAGATTAGGAAAAGGAAGAGGAAGGAAAGATCGTGCGCGATAAGTGACCCGTTTGTTAGGGTACTCCTACGGCATTCGCCTGTAATCGCAGAAACCTCGGAAAACTACTGATCGGAGCAGACGGCCTCTAGATTTCTCCTCCACACAGAGGCTGAATTCTACCGAGCTACGAGTATCTAGCTAGTGATGAAATATCCTTCCACCGACAGGACTCTAGGATCTCCCGGTCAGAGACACTGTAGTGATATAAGTTGTTGCCCTAGACCTCTTAAGTCAGTCCTACAGTACCGGCAGTGTGTAAGCGACTGACAGTTCGAAGCGCTGTTGCTACGCACATGGCCCAACCTACATGAGAGATAAATGAAATCTCAAAACATGAACATTTACTGACAGGCTATGACACGTCTTGATATCATGTTCATTACTTTCGCCAAAGCCGAACCTTATCGCCTCCGCTACTTCGTGTAACTCAAATGGGCGGCAACGCTGAACCCTGGCTGTGAGAAAGTTAAAAAAATCCTCGCAAGCTGATTGTTTTAAAGCAGATATCATGACGTACCACAGCACGTGGCGAGAGAAATGTCAGAGTTGCTTATACGCTGTCGGTACGGTAGTCCCGAGAGCGTTTCAACAGTGCAGGAGTGATGAAATTTCTTTCTAAGAGATAATCGTTTTTACGACGCAATCGTTCGATACAAGTCTGCCAAAAAGTGCCGTAAGAAGTTAATTGCTTCATTTACAAGCGCAATCATTACTTATTTGTCTGTCTTGTTCATGCTTGCCAAGAGACTGTTACTGCGAATTTTCATACAAATCAAATTTTTATTCAATTCTTCGGGCAATTGACACTAGAGAAAATACTCTATATTTCAACAGCATTCAGCAGCTTCTCCTATTGCATCCAATCCACTATTTAAGCTCTGTTTATAGTCATATGTTGTGACCTGCCAAATCACTTGATCTCTTGTGACTTTCTTCTTTCTCGCATTCTACTTAAGTAGTATAGAGAAAAGTATTGTGATGCTGAGGCAAAAAACGGCGATTTGTTGACAGAAAATCTCGAATTGCATATCGAAAAAGTGGGTAAATCATATTCCTGTTTGTAGTAAGTTACGCACCACTAACGCGTCGTGCGGTTAGAATTCACGGATCTTTGATTCAAAGAACGTGGTCGGCGGCAAACCGTCTGCCTCTCAGTCTGCCCGTCCGTCGCGTGTGTGTAGACATTGTTAGCGCCTAAACCATTCAATTTTCTAAAACATTTATCTGGTCAAACTCTAGACACTGGAATGTTGAAATGAATATTTTCATTTTGGGGGATATTTTACATGAAGCATCATCTTTTCAAGTTTTTTCAAAATGTCTCTAAGTTTTTGTTTAATATTCCGCCTCTGATAGCGCAAAGGACGCTTAAAATATGGCGAAAGTCTCATTTTTGGTGAACTCTCTACATTTTTGAAAATTGGAAAAGTTATACGTTGTTTCGGGGTTTTCTTACAACTGCAATATTGAAGTTAGTAATTGTTTTCTAAATGAAATCTGTTCTTCAAAGACAGATTTTTCATATATACTTTTTCTAAAAAATGGGAATGTTTGGCCTATTTACAGTTTTACAGGCAATTTTAAATCATTATTTTCTACAAAAACGGCTGCAATTTTTTCTTTAATTTTTATTTAAAGGATGCCGAAAAAATAGCGCAGTTTCTATTTTGGAAAGCACCTCTGAATTGGAAAAATTTCAAGAAGATAACATTGCAATACTTCAATACCAGAGATTTTTCTTAATGAAATCTATTCTAAAAATGAAATGTTTAAATAATTTTTTGAAAACATGAGTAGTTTCTACTTGAAGTAAAGACAAGTTATAAAAATATTTTCGGAAACGACTTCATGTTTTTCAGATAATGTTTTCTGGGGTAGAGCAAAATCCACTTCGAAAATTGTGTATGTTCCATTTTCGGCGAACTCCGTATTTTAGAAAATTGCAAAAAGTTAACATAGCAAAAGAATAATATAATGATAAAGTTTTTTTTAAATGAAATCTGCTCTAAAATGTAAAGCTTTAAATAAAGTCATGTATCATAATGTTTTTTGTGAGAATAAGTAGTTCTTAATTTTTGCCTGAAATAATGAAAATTAGTATTTTTTCTGAAAAACAATTCCAGTTTTTCTTTCTCCCCCTCAGATAGACCTAAGAACGTATCAAAAGTACTCTTGTCTCATTTTCGATTATCTCTCTTAAGTTCCAAACATTGTAAAACTTTCAAATGACGCGAGTAAGTATGTGCTGTTTCAACGCAACTAGTTTTTGATTAATTGATTTTTTCGTGTTTCCGGGCGCGTCAACTGCTTTGGTCATTAGTCCCGTTAGTGTAGTGCATGTTTTTTCTCGGGAGATGGCAGTGATCTTTCCCCGCTGGATGGCGAGATCCGGCGCCGACCTACCGTCGGCTAGTGGTGTTTCCCCCTAACCAGGACTCTCCGACCAGCGGGGTACCGCCCCAGCCGGGACATGCTCTAATCTCCCGACCGGTCTCCCGGAATATGTGGTAGTGTAGTGCATGTTAGTGTGTGTGAGTGTAAGGGGAGAGGATAGGACAAGGAGGTGGAAGGACAGATCGCGGCTGTCCGCGGCCCGTTTGGTAGCGTAGTGCTCCGGCATTCGCCTGGTGTTGATCGGAGAAACCACGGAAAACTACCGATCAGAGCAGCTGGCCGCTAGAATTCTCCTCCCCAACTAATTTTACATTTTTATCTTTCATATCAATAAAAATTTAAGCATAGGCAGCCACATGTCCCATTTTTTTCAAATGATTTTAAAAGAAACATCAATTGGATATTTACGGTTACGAGTAATTATTACGTAAATGTACTAAAACATTCTCTTGAACATACAATTTTCTTCTAAACAACATCTCGGAGCAATTGGAGAAGAAAAAATTGTATAAAAAAATTTAAAAGGTGAAAAAAGAGGAGAGAAAACAGTGAAAAGTAATGACGATATAGTAAACGTCTGAATGCGCGTGATGACAGTGTATTTAATGGGCAATTGCGATTAACTAGTGGAGGGTTTAAAATGCTATTGTGAAGTTACATCTTCATACTATTTCTCGTATCTTCCTCGTAAAATAACTTCTCATCAAGAAGTTATAGCTACCAGACCAAACTAGGATTATTAACTAGGTAAATTAAACCTCGCCTCTAGAGTTTGTAAAAATAGAAATTATGAAAACAGAATTATATATTCATTGAGTAATATTACTTACATTATATTTCAGGTTCTACAAAACACGCTTTAGAATCGTTCCGTTTGGGCTACACTCGTTAGATACACCGTTGCACGTACTTAAAATTACCTCTTCTTTATTACGAATCAGGTACATAAGGCTTTGAACATATTGAATAATGAACGAAAAGTTGATGGTTTGTGACGATGATGGTAGGGTAAGGATGATGACGGAGCAAATTCTGGAATAAGAGCCGGGAGAAACGGAGAGACGCGAACACTTTATTCGCTACAAATTCCAAATTTAATAGCCGAGATTTAGGGGGTCGCTTCGCGCTGCATCTTCCCAAAACAAAAATTTATATATTGTATACAAATATTTGTATGTACGCATAGTACATAAATATTTGTTTTTAAATTTAGTATGTGGATTACCACATGTGGTAATGAGTTGTTCTGAACCTGGGTGTTTTCTTATACACACACACACACACACAGGGAGATTTATTCCCCTTAGGGAGGAGCACCAAGCGCTGTTTTTTCCATCTTTCTGGATACACCCCTTCCCTCAAGCACGAATAATAAAGATCCACAAAGATGTCGGTGTGAGCGAGTATCGCAGTCTTGAGGGCAATATTGGGAATGTTATCCGGTCCGGGAGCGTTTGTGTTGCCGATTCTGCTGATTGCATGCAGAATTTCTTCTTGCGTGACTGGAGGAATTATTTCTAGCTCAGATAACGCTATATTGAGTCACCGGGGTGGCTCGGGAATAGGACTGTCACAATTCTGAGCAGCATACTGGGGCAAGTTGGAGAACGTAGGTGCCGCTGTCTTAACCTACACATGACCGTCTTGTACGGCCTACCCCATGGATCCTTTTTCACCTCATCACACAGGCTTTTGGAGCATAAGCGTTTGCTCTTGCGGATGTCTATCTTCAACTGGCTTCGAGCGAGTTTGTATTGCTCTTCCAATTGAGGAAAGTTGTCTCTGCCACGAGCTGTCTTCTGGCTCGAAGGCACCTCCGTCGTAATTGGGCGATTTCCTCAGTCCACCAGTAAACTGGTGAACGTCGAGAGATTGCGCCCCGTCTAGACATAGCCGCATCACAGGCTTTGGTTATCCATTTCATCACCTGCCCAGCTTTGTCATCTGCGGCACCTGTTCGCACTATCGTCTCCAAACATTGTCGGAAACTTCTTCGTCGAACGTTTTAGCATTCCACCTAGCTGGCTGATATTTCGGCGCAAAATTATCCCTCCGCTGATTTTTCACCTCGTACAAAAGTGCCTGGTGGTCACTATGAGTATAGTGTTCACTAACTCTCCAGGACACTCCCATTCTCAAAAGATTACCTGACATGAACGTCAGATCCACAACAGATCCCACGCCCCCTCTGCGGAAGGTGTGTATGTCTCCTGTGTTGGCGAGCTCTACATTCAGAAGGGAGAGGGATGCCAGAACTGCTCGACCTCGCTCATTAGTGGACGAACTACCCCACTCAACCGCCCAGGCGTTGAAGTCTCCAGCTATCACCAAGGGGCTTAGTCCTATTGCGTCGTACACTAAGCGGTCAAGGAACTGCTCAAACTCGTCCATTGTCGCGTTTGGTGAGGCATAACAGCTGTAGATGTAAACGCCGTTGATTTTTACCCAGACAAATAATACTCACCACGGTACCCACACCGGATACTCACCACGGTACGAAGGAGTGAGGGGCCGAAGGTACATAATATCACGGCTGGTGTCCCGCAAGGGTCGGTATTAGGTCCACCATTATGGAATGTGATGTATGACGAGGTTCTTCGGCTTCCCCTCCCAGAAGGAACCAGTATTATTGATTTCGCGGACGACATTGCTATCGTCGCTGTTGCAAAGTACATTTAGGAAATTGTGTATATTTGCAACGAAGCGATCGCTATTGTTAGTCAGTGGTTGAAGTCCTCAGGGCTGCAGTTAGCTGAGCACAATACTGAGGTTATCCTAGTCACTAGCAGGAAAAAGAGTGAAACCATCACTCTCAAAGTCGGAGACCACCATATTGCATCACAGCCGTCGATCAAATATCTTGGTCTCATGATTGACGCCCGTCTGACATTTGCTGACCACCACGCCAGCAATAAAGCTGCGGTAATTAATGCAGCATTGTTGAGACTAATGCCCAACATAGGGCCCTGTCAGGAGAAACGGAAGCTTCTGGCCTTGGTTGTGAGGTCCGTCTTGCTCTATGGAGCCCCAGTATGGGCCAACTCCATGTCGATAAATAGTTACATCCGAGGGATGACGTCAGTGTACAGGTTTTCAGCATTGCGGGTAGCTTGTGCATTCCGCACTGTGTCAAACGATGCAGTGTGCGTCATCGCGGGGATGCCTCTTGTAGATATCTTGGCGCAGGAAAGACGGAGGCGATATCACAAAGAAGAGGAGAACCCAGACTGCTCGACAACACTGCTCGAATGGCAGGATCGATGGGACAAGTCCATTAAAGGAAGATGGACGTACCGCATGATTCCCTCCATTGCACCGTGGATCAACCGTAAACACGGCGAAGTAAATTTCTTCTTGACTCAGCTGTTGTCGGGACACGGATGCTTTCTGGCATATCTCCACAGGTTCAAGCTGGAGGATACCTCATTCTGTCCATTATGTGAACCTGCTGTCGAAGACGCCGAGCATGTGTTCTTCCAGTGCCCGCGATACCATCTGCAGCGACGGCACGTTATGAGTATACTCGGGATCGATCCGCTGAACCCGAAGCAATGGTTGGGTGCATGCTCGCCTCAGAAACCAACTGGGATGCGGTGAGCTCATATGCGCAGACCATAATAGCTGAGCTCAGGAGAATAGAAAGGGAAAGAAGGGAAGTCGATTGATCCTCGTTTGATCCTTCCTACGTTTTGACGAAGAGAAGTGGCTTGTGACTAATCCTCTAACCACTCCCCGTGATGTAATGCCTAACGGCGGTTCCGCGGGGAGGATGGAGGAGAAGGGAGGTTGGTTTTAAGGGGTAAAAATCTCACACTATCATGTGGTACGGGCCGCATGGTGTCTTTTGAAGATTTCCACCTACCCTCGTAAAAAAAAAAACAC
>CAXIVR010000087.1:0-31153 GCA_964035755.1 Teleogryllus oceanicus | reverse complement strand
GTTTTGGAAATAATTTATTAAATTATCGTTCATGTTGCCCGGGCAGGAAGTAAAGCAAAATTTATTGCTTATTTATCCTAAAATAGATTTTATTAATGGGAGTTTTTTGTTTTTTCTTCCTTTCAAAATTCAAAATTTAAGTAGTATATAACTTAGTAGGAATCACTGAATTTTGAAAAATATGCACACAATTCACTTTTCCATAGAGTCACATGAGTTTTAACTGTTTTTGACGTAAAATAAATTTTAAAAATAAATAAAAATGTTCCCTGGTTTTACTTTGTACAACCCTTCATTTTGAAACATGAAGCTGTTTTTTCCAAAGTCCCATTTAGTCTTCAGTTTAGGGTATTGTAATATTATTTTATTTTTGAGTTTTCATGTATATTAGCTCATAAGAATGTATGTTACTGTTCCTTTTTAAACAACTTGTTTTTTGGAAAATATATGCTGGAACAAGTTTTTCCCAGGCATTTTATTATCCTTGAATTTCTGGTTCCGTATATTTGATAATTTCCAATAATGCCAAGTTCTGTTTCTAGTGGGCGCTGGCTTTTAAAGCTAGGTTTTACGGATGTTAATAGTGATACACAGGAAATAGTGTAATTATCTCGTTCGAAATGTTCTTGATATCATAAGAAGTTTGCGATAGCTCTCCTTTTGTGATAATAGACATAATTTGGGATGATTCAACTTATTTGTTATAGACAAGGTGTACCTTCTGATGACTTTCTGCATATTTCATAACTGCTAAATATTAAAACTGAAAAAATGACTATAAACTGATAAAATAGTACGTCATTTTCCGCCATTGAGTATTTAAGACCTCAAAATTTCCTTTTTCATTATCTCTATTGACTCTATTATCCCACATTGATTGAATATATTCTAATGCTTTATTAATTGATACTTTATTACAACTGCTTTATTGTTATTATTATTTTATTATCATTATTCCTATACTTCAAAACTAAAGATGTTTAAGTCGGTTGAATATAAAATCTACTCCAAGTTGCAAACAGTTTGCAAAGGGAGCAGATCTAGGACTGTCGTGCCTCCACAATACTTAGCGCAGATATGGGCAAAGTACCACTGCGTAGTAAAAAGTACCATCACTTCCTTAATTCACCCGTCGATCTCTAACGTTGGCTTTGAGCTTTTGGATCCTCACTCGTGGATGGCCAACGTTGACAAGGCGGCATTAGCTCGTTTTTGAGCATGTATAGAATATTGATAGAACAAGATACTTTAAGATTCATTTATTTTTGTTCTATCATTTTGCTCATTGGTTTTAAGAGAAGTTTCGCAGGAAGCATTCCATTTCAGAGATCATACGTAACATATGGGTTATTTCCTCTCATCCGTTACTGCGACAACAGTGGCCTCGAGCTCTCCAGCAGGTCCTGAGGGTCCTCAAATCGCCAGTCCCATTACTAAACCCTACGGGGTTTTCACTGACTGCTCAAGGCAGCCTCCTTCGTTGGTTAATCCGTGCCTCCTCTAATCAGTGGCTGGTGAGCCAACCTTGTACTTTCATGGCTGATATCAGGGAAAATTTAAAGGACCATTCCTTCTCTACTTACTTCCCGCCATAAATACAGACGCCCCAAAATGGAGACACGCTGACTGCCTACCACTGCGGTTGAGTTCGAGATGCCTCTTGCCACCGTCATCAATCCTCTTTGTTCTTCTGATGCCGTTGAGGTTCCCCCTGACGTACGTGTTCGTCTGACTCTCCCCCTTTGACCTGTTCAGCAAGGAGATCCTACCACTAGCTAGACTACCGCCGATCAAACTCTGTCTCACGGGGATACATAAGTCCGACACCAACTCAAGGATGTGAATTCGCTAGGTGGGTTTGTTGTTGCTTTTGTTATATAATTATATTATTACACAATTGTAGCTTTTTGTTGTAGAAGCAGCAGAAGCATTACATTGGTGTTGAAATTGCACAAGTCAGACGATTTATTCCAAACACGGGACTCCTCTTAAAATAGTTCGATAGTTCGACCACATGTTTTGAAGTCTATGATGTCCTCTGTGCTTATTACTGTGCCGTGAAAACATTTAGGCAAATTATTATTAATCACTGATTATGCAATGAATCCAGAAATTTCTAGTGCCTCTGTAAGAATATAAAGAAATTAGCCTAGACTTGTTTCTTTTTTCCAATCATTAGAATGTTTAGTTGGTAATCGAGCACACAACCTGCAGCCTGCCTTTGTTGTTAGTACGTGCCTGCACAAGTTTCATTTTTTCACTCAACTATAACTTGAAAAAAACCAAATAAAATGTATATCTTAAATCTTTTTTGGGAAAAAGGGTTTTATTTCCTTTAAAAATCACAGATTCAATTGATTCCGCGGGTTTTAGCATCGCCGGGCTTTTACGGGATCATACGGAAGCGCGCTGGTGATATTTGTTTGTCGCAGCAGTTACGCAAAATGTGTGAGACGATATTAATTGTTCTCGAGTACTCAATCTGCTAACATGCATATATTGAGAACTGTGAATATAACTGCTCGTATCTCTATGTAGCGTAGTCTCCTTTTCCCTTGGCTCTCGGTAGACATCCCTTCCCAAGAGTACCCGGGTGATGGTAAAACCTAACCAAATGAGTAAGAGTATTTAATTATACTTAACATACGCATATTATTTTGAAAGCTTAACCCAGTCTCACCACCCACCCTCTAGAGCCTAAATCATGTTTTTTTTTTTAATTTTTCGGGCATTAATATTATTTTAACTGACTGAAAAAATATGATAAATAATATAATTTATACTATCAGAAAAAAATTTGATATTTCTTTCTGAAAAATAACGAAAATACTTTTATTATGTCTTACAACCGTGGAACAGGCTCGAAAAACTCTCAATCTAAAAATTCACAAGTGTTCTGAGATGTTTAAGATTTTTTCGTGCCTGGGTCACTTTCTAAGACCCAGAAGAACAGGGCTGTAAACTCAGGTTCACCATTCTCACTTATCTTCACTTGTGACCGAATTATTTTCATAAACTCCAAAACTATCGTCATTCCTAGCATATTATATACTCATGCAAATGATTATAAAATTAAAAAAGATAATTTGTAATCAAATTCCAAAACCAAAATATTACTAAAGCAATGCAATGAATGTATAATAAACACTAAAATAAATGCACAGAACTATTGCATATATTTTCAAAGTATATTAAAGTCAAGGTGATTTAAAGGTAGGAAATGGTTTAATTTTTTAACTCAGTCAGTTGCCGAAAAACTCTGAAAAAATCACAACAATTTGTATTTTAAGAGAAACGTTTGAGATTTTTTTCGAGTCTGTTCCAGAGTCCTAAGACACAATAAAAAGTATTTTTTGTTATTTTTTCAAAAATATGTTTTGTTTGAATTTAGGTCTGAAAAATAACAAAAAATATTTTCTGATAGTATAAATGGTCTTATTTATCGTATTTTTTTAGTCAATTAAAATAGTGGGTTGCCAAAGAAAATTTAAAAAACGTTTTTGGCTTCAGAGGAGTGTGGTGGTGGTTTGGTCTAAGAAACTTTTAAAATATTATTCTTATGTTAGAATTATAATGTAACTACTGATACGTTATTTGGTTTAGGGGAACTTTTTACCATCTTATCCGAGGGAACCCTTTCTCCCTTTCTTCTGCAACATCCTCTTAACACCAGATCAGAAGGGTTGATTTTGGAGTTACTGAATTGGAAATTTGTCGAAAGTTCTACCAAAAATAAACAGTGATAGGAGAGGACTGTTCATTCTCTACCTAATCCTATTATTGACCTGTGATAGGCTAAGTCCCGGCGTTTTGGTGCCGCTCGATCATTAGAACCAGTTAACTTCCGCGGAACATACATGATTTTATTTATTGCCTAATAATATTTATTAAGATATACTTATATAGTAATTAACTAGATGTTAACTTGAGTCTGTTTATCTTTTATATTTTCTATAATTCCTTCCTTCCATACGAGAACCTGTACCTATCATTCAACTGTTTTCATATTTCCTCGTAACACGATCTTCTGATCCAGGTAAGTTATGCGTATATCGTGCTCCGAATCGAAACCAATAACAAGCAATAACGTATCAGTAAAATAAAACACGAAACAGTCTGTCCTGTGACGTCATCGTTTTTGATGGATGCCCGCCCTGTCGGGAAAAGGCAGTACTGCCAATTGTTATCGGCGCGATCGAAGCGTGGGGCGGCTCTGGAGGTTCCATCCGTAGTCGCTGGGGTTCGTCTACACCCGCGACAAACATACAGCTGTGACCTTCCGAAAAACCCCCTTCTAAGTAAAACATTCGTGTAAGTTTTCAGGTGCACTCAACCTTAAAATTACTGAACTGATTGATAAACACTCCACCACCTTTAATAATCACTCTGAAATTTCAATTCTGAGTTTGGATTATACTGCACATCAATCGTTTCTGAAACAATCAAGTTTTGTTTGATCTGGAAAGGGTTCTGTTTACAACCGTCGCAGGAAACCAGAATTCGTATAAAGTTTCTTTTGTAATTTGGGCAAATCATTTGTCAATACTCTGATATCCAATACACCAGATACTGTTTTTGGGTAAATGCATTGCAAGCAAAAGCTAATCTAAGATTGACGTAAAGCAAATACTGTCATTAAATGACCAACATGAATGCAACGTTACAATATCTGTATTTATCAGTAATTCATTGTCGTTATGATTTTAAATGAAATATTATTATTATTATTATTATTATTATTATTATTATTAGTAAGTATCATTCTCATCATTTTGCTGATCATAAATATAAATCGAATATAAGAAAAGGAAACGGGAAAGGAAACAGGAAAGAACTCGACCCAAAAAGAAAATGCGATGGAGATGAATATTGGGTATACTTACCGAACGTGGTACGTGTCACTTCATTAGACATGCTATTTCATGCTCGAATGCGCACATGCCGCGATGTATTCCAAATTCTGCTCATAAAGATGGCGGCCGACGTCAAATTGAAATAAATCATAATTGTCGTGTAACGCAATAAATGTTGCTCCTACAGATATCAATTTTGTACTATATGTAATAATACTGTATGATAAATTACACTAGAGTTTAAGACGACAACAAATTTCCCTGCTCAGCAAGCAGATATTTTCCATTAGCAGTGAGCAGATCTTATCACCTTTTACGATTCTGTTGCTGCTTCGTGCTAATATGTTGGCATCGAATTGCTATTCTTGAATACGATCGCAAAAGTCAGCGCCTTCTGCTTCATCTAGTGCCATATTGCGAGCGAGAACTCGCCCCCAGCATCAAAACCAATCAGTCCCCCGACACGTGGAGCGCCGATTTCAATAAAAAAGACGAAGGCGCTCAGCGCCACTCCGCAGATCTCACGTTCCGAGGCGATAATCGAGTGTTTTCTCTGGTGTTGCCTCCGTTGTTTTATTGCATTTCTTTAAACAACAATTTTCATCTTACTGCCATTTAATAAAGATATCATTAAATTATTACTTAATCATTCATGGTTCTTGAACATTCAAATATTTTCTTCCTAAAATATTATTTTCATCAGTCTTACCACAATTTTCTATGATAAACTCTCGTTTGCCTCTTCTTTAAAAAAAACACAAAATATACTATTTATTTCTGAGACAAATATTGTATTGTATCACTTTGATATTTTTTATTGGTTTTGCTAATCCTTTATAAAGACAGAAGAATTAATTTTCGTAGTTAACTCAAAATTTTACTTTTTATTAAAAGTTTGATCCTTGCTTTCTGAATTAGAACACAATCAATTAAATATGTATTTCATTTTTCTTGGTTTTGACTATTGTCTTTTGTAGAGTTGAAATGTTTTGCTTTAATGAAGTCTCTCTCAGACAGATCAGTTTTTTTTGTCAAACTTCTGGAATTCGAAAATTGCAAAAGTTCAAATTTTTCGACCCCCTTATGTACTTACAGCATTAACGATATATATTTATTTCTTAACGTTCTCTAAATTTCAATGTTAAATTCTAAATAATTTTGTTTTCTTTTTCAAAATATAAGTATTTTTCACGTAATTGTGTGAATTTAGACAATTGTGCACAAATGCAGAAAGAAGGTGTTGTTTCAAAAGGTCAACAATTTTATCATAAATATTTCAAAGAATAGAGCAAATATACAACCATTTATTAAATGTACAGTAAGACCACTTCATTAACCATCCTGACGTTTCAAAAATTAAAGTTACTTTTTTTTTGAATCGCTTCCTCTTTTTTATATGAAGTGGGTTTCAATCGTTTAAGAATTGTTAATATACAAGTTACAATTTTGTAATATATGTATCTGTTATTTGAGATTTTACATGTTATAGGATCATTATTGTTCTTATCACTTACAGACAACAACAGTATTATCGCAAATGTTTAAATGTTTCAGCGATGTTCAATGATATTTTTCCAGGGCTTTTATCCAGCCGACAGCCCTTTACGTCCTGATGGGAACATATTTGATCATACACTGACACCAACACACTTTCGGCCCTCTGATCTAGGGTCAAGAACAATAAGTCCCCCACGACAACACGTACATGAGAGATAAGGACAAACATCCATGCCAGGAGGGACTCGATCCCGCGACCATTCGACCGAAGCGCTGAATACGCACACGCCCTTAGCCACCTCGGTCATATAGGTCGGGTCCAATATTTTCATAAAATGTTAAAATGTTTATGGAAAAACCTCATATACATCTAGAGTTTAATTAATAATGAATCTAAAATGTAAACTATTTAATTTGTATTAGAGGAATGTCCCCACACCCAGGCCCCTTTTTTGTTTTGGGGTATTTTTAAAATGCGATTTTCGGCACAATTAAAAAAAAATATATTCAATGCATACTTTACTTAGTTATAATAAGGTTATATTATTCTTAAAATCTTTCTGCCTAGTAGTTTAAGAATAAAATATTTTTTCCTGAACATTACATTTTGTGGTTTTCAAATGTGAACCCTCCAAACGTTTAAAAAAAAGGGGTGAAAATAAATGAAATAATTAGATTGAAATCAGTAATTAAAATAATTAAATAAATAGATTAACTCAGTATAAATTTACAAAAGTACAAGTTTAGAATCTTATATTCTGATAGAATCTTAAAATTGTCTTATATGTCTTGCACATAGTCTATATACTTTGAAAAGTGACAAACACACACATATTGGCATAATTTTCCACCGCACGTTATACACGAGTCCAGGCTCATCACTCATTGTTCACCTACAACTGTCAAAAAAATTTACACTGAAAAACAGGCACTCGCATTTTCTTCACCGGGAAAGGGGAAGATATCCTAGTGATCTTCCAATTCAGAAGAGTCAAAGAATATGTCTGATTCTTCGCTGGAGGGGGAATCTACCTTTGCTTTCTTGTTTAACATCAAAATTCTCTTATATCTTTCTTTTTGACTTTTCTGTCATTAAATTCTGAAATAGTATCTTCACTTCTTTCTTCTTCCTGTCCCCCTCGAAGTGATAGGCTTCAGAGTAGGCTTTTGCTTTTTCTTAACCTCCTAAGGTATAGAGTGTCAAAAACCTTAATTGTTTTTATTTTACAAGACGAAAAATTGGGAGACTCGTCTTAGAAAACTTTGGGAGGTTGGTTTAGGCATCAGCATGTTTATATTCCAAACGCATAATATTTTTTACAACGCAAAATAAATTACATTACCTTACATCAATAGTTTGTAATGCTCTCAAAGTAATGTAATGGTTAGAAGACTTACTAATGAAGTATAGAAATTAGGCATCTAAGATTAATCGCTTGAAAAACTTTGCTTTGCTGTTCGCATTAATTGCCGACTGTTCGACAACAAGTGAAGATGAGGCGCTATAACTTGACTGACCTGCGGTTTTGCAAAGAAACAATTTTAGTACGTTTCCAAAAGACAACAGCACTCTACAAAGCAGCAAATCAAGGGCTTTAGAACCCGACCCGGGTTTTTGGGATACTTTCCTTTTGGCAAATTTTAATAAATTCAACGTATTCATTTTATTACTTGACAATATCTTTATATCTTTGTTATTATTATTCATGTAATTCACGATTCAAGATGTTATTAGCCGGTTGAATCTACTCCAGGTTGCAACCAGCTTCCAAAGAAGCAAATCCAGGGACTGTCGGTGCCTCTACAATGCTTAGCGCTGAGGGCTGTTTCCAATAAAGCCTTGCACTTCCCTGTCTTTTGAATGACTTGGGAGATTAACCAAGTTCTAACGCAAATGTTACGGAACAAATTCGAGACCATCAATAACTATCCGGACAACATGAGGTTTTAAGCACTATACCCAGCTGATGTCGATTTCTACACCTTGTATTTAATTTCTGGCTTCCTTGATTACGTTTTGATTGTAAGGCACAGACACATCTACACGTAAACACGATTTTTTCTCCAAATCCAGAATACAATATCCGGTTTGTTTGCGCAACTGCGATCAGTTTGAATTTGTTGATCGCACAATTTGTACACAGCACAACAGACGTCACCGGTTTTAATGGTCGTGCCACTTCGAGCAAGTGTTCAAACCTGAGAGCACTATGGATCTGCCAGTGAAGGTAACTACATACCCTATCATGCCATTTCAATAATTCAGTCGTAGCTAGAATTGGACAGAGACAATATGATCTGTGATTTACTTGTTCCTGACAGATTTTATCATCATGGAAATTTTGAGATCCGTTTTATCATAACGTGTTCTCAACGCTTGACCTTGGGCAGCTATTACAACTGCTTCCCTTTTTGGCTTTATTTCTCCTTTTTAAGCACAGACATAATGATTGATATTTTATATCTGCATCTTGTCCAACCTTTTAGAAATTTCCACAGAGTGGTTTGTCTCTCCACAATTCCTTTAACATTGTTTGTGGTTCCATGCCATGATAAATAGCATTAGAAGTTCAGGGTCTGTGTCATTCTGGGGTCTTGCATTGTTCTTCGCAATGCTTCTTACTGCATTTATAATGCCCTCCTTTCCATTCTTCAGTCATATTTAATAACAAGTTTCATTAGGGGATGACTGAATAATACTTTCCCATTATTATTATTATTATTAATTATTATTATTATTATTATTATTATTATTGTTGTTGTTGTTGTTGTTGTTGTTTATTGTGGAGAAGGGTTTCCGAGTTGTTTTTTCTTTTAAGACCCTTTATCTCTTCGCCACGATTTCTGCTCTGCCTCTTTCAGTATTCAATACTTTTTTACGGACACTCTCGGATCTGTTTTGTTCCGTTAGTGATGTTTTTACCTATTCAGGACTTGAACACTTAGCAACGTCTGATGTTCAAAAATATCTAAGAAGACTTGTCAAATTGCAACGACTCGAGAATATCATGTCGTTAAGTGCTTACTGAGTCACGAGAACAGTGTATAAACCATGATTTATATGATGGAGGGTTGACATCATTAACCACTCAAAGGTAGAAACACATGGATGGCAATAGCACAAGTATTAAGACATAATACATTTGCAGAGAAAGAATTATCTTAAGCAAGGAAAACAGAGAAAACTGGATACGGAATTAAGTAGGACAAATTCATTCATTAATGAATCATCTTAGTTTTAAAACCATGCAGATTAATAAAACAAAACTATACAATAAAAGTAACGTACCTAATATTTTATTCTGAATTCACCTCATAGTTGTTTAACTGAATTGAATCTTGTGATGGAATGTATTTTCATCGGAAAGTACTCTGTAATAATAAACTACAATGATAAATTCTACCGTTTGTCAAAATAGAGAAAACATACTGTTAGTCATGCCCAACCGTAACAAATCCACGTTTACGACTCTTCAGGCAATAACCCCTGTTTACCCAGCGATATACTCAGACAACAAAATAATATTTCATGCATTATGTTCGGTGCGTCACTTTTGAATGGCGCGCGTCCGCTCGCCGCTTGAAAGTGGACTGACAACCTCCGGAACCGTAGGCGACGGTGAGACACCGTGTAACGTCGCCACTACCTAAAACACCGGCGGCAACAGCTGGCTAAGCAGTCACCACAGCCACGAGTGAACGGCCCGCAGTCGAAAGTCGGATCGACTGCCAGGCGGGAGCTGAGCCGAACACGGAGAGAGTCCGCCGCTCAGCTCAGTCGGGCGCGGAGCCATGTCGGCAGTCGCCTGGGGCGGAGACGAGCGGAGGAGCTCAGAGAGGAACCCGCCAAATACAGCTTACATTGACAGTATTTTGAATATGTGCTTTTCTGGTTAATCGAAAGTCGAAATAGTCGTAAATAATTAATTGAAATATGATTTTCTATCCAAAGTATATTTACATTATTTATTTTGAGACATGGTGGATTAGTAGGTCTGCAAAGTGTAAATGTTTTTGTTCTTTTAGATGGATTTATTATTATTCATCTCCATTGTTAAATATATATTTAAAGACTTTTAAGAGTGTTTGAGCAGTTTGTATATTTGTGTGATATGAAAAAATTGCACTATCATCAGCATATAGCGCTATTGTGGTAAAGAAACGTGTGGAAATCTGAACATACATTATATATATATATATATATATATTATTGTGACGTCACGGATTATACGAACCTGTAACGCCACCATAGCCACGAGAAAGACAGAGAACACAGAGAATAGGGTACACGGCGGAGCGATGGTCCGAGAAGGCGACATCTACCCGCAGGTTTTCGCACTCGATGTCCAAAGTTAGCGGATAATATTTTCTTGAGAGGGCGCGAAGGAGTAGAAAATTAACCCTCCAGAAATTTTTCCCAGGCGTAGACGCATAAATACCGCGACGCACTTCGGAAGAGCTCTCTTACAACTTCGACAGCGACGGCGACTCAACTAAATTCTTCAGCGATAGTAATTGGTTGAGTCAGGAGATAATTTTACTTGCTTAAGTAAAGCTGATTTAAGAAACGCGGTAATAAGTGATAGAATCAGAAGGAAGTGCATGTACATTATTAGCACAACATTGCGAGTGCAAGCGATGGACTGCTTGAACTGAAATAGTTTCATAATTGACAAATTCGCGCAGAAAGACTCTGAACGAAATCCAGTATTTAATTTGTACGCACGACCACGCACGCTCAAAGTGTGGTATGTCGGCCGAGTGCTAGAGTACAATTCAAGCACGTTAGTTATTTAAACTGGTAGCGCGAGCTAACGGTACGCGGCAGGCGACAGAAGGACGACTCAGTGAACACTCAAGCGAGGCAGAAGGACTTGGACCAATCCGTGGATGCAGGAGCCGAGATCGAGAGAAAGGTTTGAATTTGAACGTGGCGGCATCCTGAGATCGAGCGAAAGAAGTGGGTAACCGCGGACATCGAACCAGTCAAGGACGCGGCGAGGACTGCGAGCGACCGAACACCGCAAGTTAACTGACGGCGAGCGGAAGGAAATGTCGAGGTAAATTTATGCGCAAATTTGTTGGGAAACTGTAGCTTTAAAACCAGGCGAAGCGTCCTAAAATAGGTTAAAATTCCAAGTAATTACCGGAGAAGTATTTCGAACGATGAGCGGCAGTTTAGATTTCATTCGCTGTACGCACCAGTAAATTCGTTTGAATGCATATCTGTACAACTTTTCTAAAGTAAATTATAATTTTCATGTAATGTAAAAGTAATCTATTTGAAAGTCATTGTTTCATTGTATGATGTCAGGATAATCAGTTGCTATAATTTGTAAAGGTACGAGTTAGTAACGTGCGTGTCACGTTTATTCTTGTGTTAGCGTTTACAGCATTGTAATAAATGCGCAGCTTAATGACCTCTGTAAGTCTATGATAGAATAATTGTAGAGAATCACTTAAAGGGCTGCATAGAAAAACTTAAGATTAACAAAGCTATATAAGGTACACGAAATAATTGATAAAGAGGTAGAAGCAAAGTATTGCGAATAGTGCTTATTGAAGTATCAGGCAGTCAAGGTGATGCCTATACATTCTTTGTGGTTGTGTTCTTTCTGTTCTTTTTGTTTCTGTTTTCTTTGCAGTGACCATCTACGCAAAGTGCATACTTTATTGTATATTTGTGCCACTGTGTAATTTGTTTTACTGAATATATGCTCATTTTACCAGAATTTTACATAATTCATCGTGTCAAAGGTTCAGACCTTTCCCATACCTGAAAGATCCTGCTTCCTGAGAATTCAAAGCTCGCTTCACGAGCATTCATAGTTTCACGCGTCATCGCCACCGGCTGAAAGTAGTAGGTGGGCTGTTATAATATTATATATATATATATATATATATATATATATATATATATATATATATATACGAAAAATATAAGGAGATACTGTCGGACCTTGAGAAATTCCTGAGAAAACGACGAGTAATAGAATAAGAAGTGTTAATTTTGACACAAAATTTATGATTATGTAAATAGATTTGTATTATTTTCAATATATATGTGTGTATATATAATATAATATATATTGTAATAATTTATAATGTATATAAATATATTATAGGGGAATTACTATTAAATGTCATTCAAATAATAATCCAGTTGAGAGCAGTTGATGCAAGCAGCGTACTGGACAGACGGCAGATCAGAGGATCCTGTAGTTACAAACTTTAAGTGCAATATGTTAAAAGTGTTCATTCACGTCCCCACCTTCCCAGATGATATCGCCATGATTTCGAATTAATTTGAGAATTCCAAGTCTGCAGTTTTAAAACCCACGTCGGAAAAAATTCAAATGTTGACTGCTACCAATGGAGTTCCAAGCGATACAAAATACAGTGGAAAAGGTTTTATTATTGTTATTCTCTTTATTCTCTGTTTTCTGTATTATAACCATACAGTTATCAATCAAAGGCGATAATAGTATTGCTTTGATAACACTTATAAAATTGAACATTATATAAAATATAAAATGTAAAGTAAAATATAGAATGGTTAAAAATTATTAGTTTATATATTCATTATACAAATTATTACAAAATTGAATTCTCCATATCAAACTTAACATGATTTCTACATGTTTCCATCCTTAAGATTCTCACCATGAGTACGCATTGATGATTACAGCTTTCAGACATTCTATCATTTTTATTGATATTCAAATCCTGAATCCTTCAATGGTGTCCTCGACGACGCCAATGGCTGACAATACTATGGGTATAATCTCGGTACGTATCACAGCTCATTCATCCTCACAATGTGGACCAGTTTTCATTTTTCCAACTTGAGTACATTGCCATAATATTATTAGTGTATACGATAGCAAATTTCATAAACCAGATTTTCCTGGTATCTAATTCCAGATGGTGATATCTGGTATAGTGATGATAGATGGTTTTATCTGTCAGAATGCTGCGACCCAAATACAATTTGGAGGTCTCATCTCTAGGATCATTTGCGGTTGGACTGATAGTACAAATGTATTATCAGGAGGTCATACACCATACATCTTGGCAAGTTTGGTCGGAAATTGCCCCTAGTTTTCATGCCTCAATTTATATTCAGTGGGTACTACAGCCTGCAATACGTGCCGGATTGTTTCAGACTTTAGCCGTGCCGGATTGTTTCACACCATGGAGTGACTTCTGCTTCCATTTGCATATTCGTCGACCCATGATGATTGTGAGAGATTCGTATTTTCCAAGGTTGTGAGGAATGTACTGTATGCTTGTTGGACTACATCGTAAAGTTGCGATGTCGGCTATATTCTGAAATAATATCTCAAGAATTTAATTTGTTTGACATGAAAATTTGAGAAACTACTAATACCCAATCCCTATCTTTCTCGCAGTGTGACCGCATATACTCATGTCTCTGGGGGGATATCTGAAGGAGTATTTGTACGCAACGGATCTTTCCATGGCTCTGATATCTGTCTGCACCATTTGATGATATCCGCTGATGATATCCATATGTAGCGCTGGTATTTCAAAGGTAATTAGCGCTGTGAAGTTCCTTGAATTGAGAGAGGATTTCAAAATTTACTTTAATCAACGTTCAACCTCTATCTTCAGATCTTCTTTGATTTATGTGGCTCATTGTTAAAATTTGTTGCATTCCAAAATATTTGTAAAAGTGGTTTGTTTATTGTTGTTATGGTCTCTTTAGATAAGGTCTCATATTTAACGTTGTCTGTGACTTTGCCATGTTTATGTTTCAATTTTGCATTTATCAATTCCAATTGAATTCACGTATCGATAGAAAATATCTCGGATATTTCCAATAGCTTTTCCAGTCCACGTTGTGAATACGAATACAATTGATATTATCCATGTATATGAAATGTGTTATTTTACATTTTCTCAAGCCTTTAACCTAAACCCTAATCTATTTAGCCCAGGAGAGTTGAAAGTGGGTTCATTGCAAGGCAAAACCAGTAAGGACTGACTGTCGCCATGGAAAATGCCACATTTAATATCTAAAGTGTTTGTAGTAATAATTTCCGAATTTGAGGTAATAACGAGAGTGGTATGCTTTTGTTTTATAACTGAATTAAAAAATGCACAATTATGCGGTTTATTCGGTATATTGACAAAATTTATATTAGCCAGACATGTGGAATCATACGAAAAGCCTTTTTATGACCAAAAAAGCAGGTGTATAGATTGCGGGTCTCTTTCGCTACATGAGAGAAAATAACATCACAATGAGTTGCTCCTACAACTCTTGAACCTCACAGCATCTTTCTGAACCTCTGAAAGGATTTTATTATGAACGCAATGTTATTCTAATTCTGATTGCAGGCAACCGGTAATGATTTTATAAAACATATTGAGGCAAGTGATTGGGCAGAAATGTTTTTGTCAACGGTATCATCTGTTTTAGGTTTAATACACTTGTTATCCTCACGCGGATAAGATAATTTTTCCTCCGGGTTCTGGAGGTAACTACTTTATCATTATTATTATTATTATTATTATTATTATTATTATTATTATTATTATTATTATTGTTGTTGTTGTTTTTATTTTCTCATCTTATTGGCACATTTGAATGAATTGCACAGATATACAGAATCAAAGCACAATAATCTATTTTTTAAAAGAATTCATAATATTGTTTCATGAATTTCGACTATCCTTGTTGTTGAAATAACAACTGCCTTCTGCATGGTTTGTATACGTCTTCATTCAAACCCAGTTGCTTAAGGCCCTACATCAGTCTCCTAGGATGAATCCGGTGCTTAGAACAACTATCGATAATGTTGACTTTTTCATATTCCACTGTTTCAACGGGTCTAACAAGATTTGTATATTTACGATTTTTTCAGTGTATTTGCTTTGAATGTTGCCAGATTTGGGACAGAAACATCAATAAGCATGACATGTTTCTCACAACCAAAACCGGTCTGTTTGGAATCACTGTCTGGTCTGTTAAGATTGTTCTATCCAATGCAAGCGCCACTCTTCGTTCTCCAGAACACTCATAGGTTGGTATTTAAAGTACGGTACTTATTTCAGTCAGAAGACATTTCTGAGCCAACGCTTGATTTAAATTTTGGGCACCGAATCATGTCGTGTTTATACTCGGTGCCTACCGAATGTCTACAACCTGAGGTAACATGATGAATTGATTTCACTGTTGACAACCACAACGACATAACTCATTCTGCACATTACTATCTCTAACAATTCGCTTCAAATAATTACGCGTTGGAATAACTTGATCCTCAATTGCCAACATAAACCCTTAAGTTTCTGGAAAGATCTGTCCTGAAATAAGCCAGTAATCTGATGCTTTCAAATCGACATGTTCTTAGCTCATCTCATGTGGATGTCTTCCATGAAGAGCTTTAGCCATACATAAATCTCTCTTTTGGCCGTCACATGAGAAGTCCGCAACATCCTGTCTCGACAGCTCTATCGAAGTATAGACATCTGCTTCACAAATTGCTTTATGCAGCTTTGATGTATTTGCTGCAGAGTGGAAATACATTCTCATGCTCTTCACTTGCCGACAAAGTTGGTTTCCAGTGTCTGTGAGTCCTCTTCCACCCATATTTCTCGGAAGTGTTATACGTCTGACTGCAGATTTGATGGTGCATGCGGTTTCGTCATTAAAACTCTCATTTTCCGTTGTAAGTTCCAATGTTAGTTTTGCTCCGCTTAATAATGCCAACTGCGACAGCATAGGTGTTAATAGCTTTATGATATTTCTTCCATTCAACTTTGCTTTCAGGAGATTTCGGTTCTTTCGAAGAATTCCTCTGAAGTTCATCTTCATTTTACCTTGGTCAATGTGCCTTGCCTATCTCACTCCCAGGTATCTGTACGTTTCTCAGCGGACATCGCTTATATCAACTGTTTTTTTCAAGTTCAAAGGATCTCTCTTGGCGCTTTCCTTTACAATATTCAATGTCTGACATTTTTCCAGGCCAACTCCATTTTAATCCTTTTTGAAAATGATTTCAAAATACTCAATAGTTGTTCAAGTTGGGATTTTGTCGAAGCATATATCTTCAAATCATCCATATATAAAAAGTGATTTATGCTATACATCATTCTTGCTCCCAATTTAATGCCAAATCCACATTTAGTGGAATTCAGAGATTAGATATGGATTCATGCAGATGACAAAGCAGAGGGGCTTAGTGAGTCTCCTGAAAATAACTCATCGCACATTGATTGTATCAGTTTGGATATTTTCAACAGGAGTACTTGAACATAATTTTGTTCCAGTTGACATACATGTTCCAAGAAGGAGACAACTTTGTATCAACCTCATAGATCTTAAGATTTCTTTTATCAGCCAATGTGGTGTCATTTTTCTTATCAGCCAGGTATGGTACAGAATCAAAGGGTTTTTAATCAATATACGCCATGAGCAAGTTGCGATGTTTGCATATACTTGACCACACTACTGAATCTATGATTAATTGTTCTTTGCAACCCATGGAGCCTTTGCTACAGCCTTCTGTTGGATTGCAAAATATGTTGTATCTACAGTGGTGTATATCCGTTGCAAAGGCAACGATGTAATGATTTATACATCGTTGGCAAGCAAGAAATAGGCGGTATTTTGTTGATCTTCTTGTTTCTGTAAAACTATTTCAGATTTTTCAAACGAAATGTTATCTTTCCTCCAATTTCTGCTGGTTCTGTATCTGACAATCGATTGTTAATACTGATAGTCTCTGTTTCAGCTGTCAATGCACTGTTGAACTGTCGTATTAGGTTCATCTCTTCGAGTATGCGTTTTACTTCTATTCATAATACGATCTGCCAGTTCACAGTTTTGGTGATCGAATACCATTGGCATAATTCATCATACGGCAATATCACCCTCAGTATTTCGATGTTCTGACGAGACGCCTTCCAAAGGTCGGCATCATCCGGCCTCTTGCTTTTTCCTGACAGTTATTATTATTATTATTATTATTATTATATTATTATTATTATTATTATTATTAATTATTATTTACAGTCTAAATATTAGTTACGAAATTTACAAATTATATGCCATTTTACAAGTTCAAATTAATTACATTTTAATTTGTATATCTGACTTCTGTTGTTATTCTGTAAGTTTTCAATTTGAAAGAAGTCTTACCAAAGACTATTGGCACTTTTTTGGGTTAATTTGTTCTTCCTAACTAAAATGATAGTTAAAATAAATAAAGAATATGTTAATAAAAAATTTAAATAGTATTTTTAAATCACTTCATCTGAATCAATATTTAAAATAAGTTCATGTAAGTTAAAATAAGATCATTAATATAAATTTATTTAATTTATTTCCCCTCCTTGTAATGATAGAATTTGAAATGATGAGTTTCTTGGAATAATTTAGAAAATTTGCGAGAAGAAGAAATTTAAAACTTCGAGAACTTCTGTCTCTACTTCCTGCTCATGCACAACATGGAAACGACAATTTGAATAATTGTATTTCCCACTGAATTTAGAAGACGTGCACAGAAAAAAGTTACATTTATGTCCAGAAGCAAACAAGGGCCATCTCAGCATTTGCTCAATAGATCAGGGAAACTGGACGAAAACCTGATCGAGATGGGGGTCATTGACCGGAAGCTGTAGTACAATAGTTGTTACAGGTTGTTTATACTCATTTATACAGTCCAAATGGTAAATAATGCATTATGTATCATTGTTAAAATTAATGTTACTTTTCTTGTGATGCTCAGTATGTAATTGTATAGAAACAGTTTGCAGCAGAAACGATTTCACATGGGATTTAAACTTTTCTATTGAATTTAATCTGTTTAATGTCATCTACAAAAGTGTTGTAAAATAATGTACATGCATTATATGTGATTTTTTTGTAATGAGTTGTTGATACTGTCACCTGATGAATATGATTTAGTTGAGTGTTATAGTAATAGACTTCGGCATTTTCTGAAAAAATATTCGCCCTGAGCAAGTCATTTTACAAAAACCACTGATTCGTAAATAAAAGACACGGTAATGGTAGAATTCTAGATTAACAAGAGAGGCTTAATGAATCACGTGGGCGGGATTTGGTTATTATTCGTACAATTCGTTTTCGTAATCTAAAAGTCTGGGATATAAGATGCATTTCCTGAGAATATTATGCCATATCTCAGGCAGGAATGAACATTCGCGAAGTATACACAACGAGCAGTAGTGAAGGCTGACTGAATTTGCAAGAATTCTGAACGCGTAGCATAATGAACTTAATTGTGTGTTCAATTCATTTAAATGGACGTTCATTTAAGGTTTGACTGAATTGAGAGACCAAAATTGTTGCCTTAACATCAGTCAATGGTACACTGTTCATTTTCAATGGAACACAGAATTGTTTATTTGAAAGGGAAAAACGCATTACAACCGTTTTCTTTCGTTTACTATTAATTTGTTATTTTGGAACCAATTTGAAACATCTGATATTGTATATTTATTTCTTTATTGCAAAGGATGTTCATCATCCGCAAAGACGTTCTTCCGTCTGAATCGTCGAGGGCTATCGTTTAGTAAAGTAGGAACAGAATAGCCTAAAATCGACCCGAGAACCCACATGCAATAAGCAAGAGTCGGAAAGGTGCGTACAATGTTCCATCATTCCAGGGTATTCAACCTCTGAGATCTTTTTAAAAGTGACATAACCAATCTAGAGCAATACACGAATTCCATATGAAGGAAATTTTGGGAAAGTAAATGTTATGATCAAATGAGTAAAAAGTTTTTGAGAGATCTAAAATAATCCAATAGGTGCCTCGTTTTGATCCAATGATGAGGCGAACTTTAAGAAAGAAAATATAGCTGTTTCTGCTGATATTGATTTTCAAATCCATGTTGGCAATCTGAAAGGGGTCGTGTTTAGTGAGAAAGTAAAATTCGTACGTAAAAAGTCTCTAATATTTTTGAAAAACGATAAAGAGAAATGGCCCGATAATTTTGAATTTATTTTGTTGCTTTTTTGAAAGGGTTTAATTTTAGCTGTTTTGAAATATCTGAAACTTTCCCGGCAAAAAGATGAAATTAAATATGTGAGTTAACGGGTGTATAATGGCATACGAACAAGACTTTAACAAAGAACGAGAATTCATCTAAACGGACGATATTTATTTTATTTTAAATGATTATTTGAGAATTTATAGAAGTAGTTTGGAAACGAACATTGTGTCAAAAATTTTTGGGTGAACTGTCTGTTTTAAATTTTTGTGACTGAAGACCCAGTAAAATCAAGCAATTCTCGAAAGTTTTGGGTTAAAGAGATTAGCCACTTTGGGATTTTTCCCAATTTATATAGTTATATTTAAAATAACATTCTACGGTTTTTAGTTATTGGTAGTTTTTTTATTATATTCCATTGCTTTTTTTATTATTTGAGTTCAAAGTATCCTGATCGTTTTTCATGATTTTAGCCTGCCCTATGACTTTCGTAACAATGTTTTGTATTTTTAAAGGAGATAAGAAATCTTGAGATACGTCTGATGTTTAGAAATAAAGTAGAGATGTTTATTTTCACGATGTTGAAATTTTCTTTTGGATCCTAGTATTACTTTTTCGTGAAATGTTTAATTTTCTCTTTTAATAGAAAGCATGCGTTAAAGAGAAATGAATCTTTGAGAAAAAATAAATTATTTTCATTTGTGTCAATAGCGTTATAAACTGCCTCCCGATTTTTTCCCAGTAGTCCGTAAATAACTTTATGTTAACTGTAAATGCTCGTATGCGTTTTTATTTATTGTGTCAGTTTTCATGTTATTAGTAATTAAGAATTTGCATCGTGGTCACTGTAACCTAGATTATTCATTATTTTATCTAGTTGTGGTTTTGTTAATTATAATTTGATCTATTGCTGTTTGTGATTTAAGAGTATTCCCTGTAGGACGTTCACTGTAATATCTTTAAAATTAAAAATGGGAAATTAGTTGAAAACTGCTCTTTCGTGGGGTTTGCTCAGAAAAAACAATATTGAAATCTCCAAATACAAAATGGATTTAAGGAGATTACTAATTTTTCAGAATTATCTCTAGATTTTCACGAAATTGAAATAATCTACAGCTTGTTTGTTGGAGGTCTGTAGATGCAAAGTAAGATAATTTTGAGGGACTGATAATTGACTGATAACTAGCCAGTCATCGCAGCATGTATTCCGGGTTTTGTGGTTGACGTAAAATTTGTACAATCACCGAAAAGAATCTAAACAATAATAGTTTTGATAATTTATCTTGGTACTTACGATGGATGAAGATCGATATTATACTGGTAATAGTGCATGAGGTGTTGATATCAGAAACCCCAAATTTGACACAGGTCCCTAAATAATAATATGTTTGAATATTAAGGATATCTTTTTTTCTCCTGCCTATTTTCTATTGATATCAGTCAATTTATTGATTTTCCAATGTCCAACCACTAATATGGTAAATGATATAGAAGGACGTTCAATTAAAATACAAACGTCACATGTTCATTTTCGATAAGGGGGAAAAATATATCCTAAGAAATATTTGCATTTTTTAATTACTACCAACTGCGGATGTTTAGAATTAACATTATTTGTACCTCAATCTATGTTTCAGTATTTAAAGAATAATGAAAGTGATAAATTTAATAGAATTAAAAATTTTATTCATGGTAAAAAATTTTGGGAAAATGTTTTACAGATATGGCGGAGCTCACCAAAATTAAGTGTGAACATAATATAATCTCGTTCCAAGAAAAAGGTTAAATTTGAAAGTTTATTTAATTAGTTGTTTGGTAACGGTTAATTCACGTGTTTACAATTGACATAATTCTTAAAAATCATGAAGTAATAATTTTACAGTAGAGAACCTACTATTTCCAGAGTCAAGGCAGTTAAATGAGACTTGGCCTACTAATGGGGAAAGGGCCCGGAACCACGACTGGATTGTCTCATCCTTCGCCTCCTCGAGTTCTCGGGCACAATGCACCCACAGGCAACTCATCGCACTCCGCAGGTCTGGCAGGGCGTCAGGGTTTAACGTACGATGCTCTGAATTATAGTTGCATTCAATATTCTGAGCACCTTTTTTTACCGTAAAAAAGGGCTATTTTGCTGGTTTGCGGGTTTTATTGTCCCAACTTAGAGGCAAATGTTATAACTATAGTGAAGGTGCTTGTTCACTGGTGCAGACCTGTGAAAAGCCAGTTCTGTAAGAGACTGCAGCAATCAGTTTCACTGTTGGCGTAATTCAGTAATGTTCGTTTTGTTGGTAATATAATATTCGTTGAACCATAAGTTACCCCCTTTATAATATTTAATAGCGCATTTAACGGAGCATTTATTAAATTCATAATGGATTAGTATAAATGGTATTTTTCCCGGGCAATGTTTTTTTGGGAAATAGTAAAATGTATACAAAAAAAAAAACTATAAATTATGCTAAATTGTAAAATTAGTACACATGAAAGTTAAAACTATTACGTTATAAATAACCTTACCCTCGCCCCTTCCACACACACACAAAAAATGCACTTCACTACCACATGCTAAGAGCATAGAGTTTGACGTGGATGGGGAGGTCCAGGTGGTGGGAGATACCTTGTTGGGAAAACTCGAAACCCCGCTGGATAGTTGGCACCGGATCTGATCGACAGGGCAAGACACTGCACCCCGTCTACAAAACATGCACTAAGTAGGGACTACGCCCTTTAACGGTTGTCAATAAATACTTATCAATCAATATTTTCTTCTTTTCCAGCCACAACGATCAATGATCAACTGTTCTTTGCATCCTTTCAACATCCTTGAGTACCCCTTCAAGAGTATTTCTTAAATGGGTTTACGGTCATTTGGGAGGAATTGCCTAGGAAACGGTTTTTAAGAGTATTGAGCCATGTGATCATTCGAAAATTTTGGAGTTATTTCAAATTCTTGGGTTTTACGTCGGGACAACCTGATTAAGAATTATTATAATTTGGGTATCGAGGAATAATGAAATTGCATTTTGTGTTCTTGACGTAAGGTACTTAAAAGAATTTTTAATTTCAACTGGGTCGGAGGTGCTCAGTTACAGATTCTAAGTACCTGTTTCAAATTTCCGTTAAACTGAGAGGTCCGATACTTTGTCGAATCTAAGATTAGTTTCGCAACATGTCCGAGTGTTGTAATTTAGGCTGTAAGAAGAGTAAATTTCAAATTGTTAGATCGTCAATAAATGACCAAAGGAGGAGCCAAAAGCCAGAGAGTTTGAAATTTTTGGGTGAAACCCCGGAAGAACTGCTTCAGATTCTTGCAAAGATTATATTTTCTACCTGGTTTTGTTAGAGATGCACTTCGACGAAAGCAAGGCTATAGAGACAGGTATATTTGTGTATCTAGTAAAGTATAACACTGGCTTTTGCCCATGAGTTTCGTTTGGTGTCTTTATACGTGTTTATTTTTGCAATTTCGGTGTCTTAGAGTTATTCTTGTATAGGCATTATAGCAACAACTCATGCAATGTTCTTAAGTTTTTTCCCTTTCACGGACTTAGGTGTACGTCAGATTCTGCTGTCTTCATTGACTGGCATCTCTCTAACCTCCTGAACAACCAACATACGACTCAGCAAGAAAACAGACTCTCTCCGGACGACGAGAACAACGACAATCCCTACGCCCGCTCCAAGTTACGGTCAGCGCCCGCCCTTCAGAGAGCCATCGGCTTTGTGGAAAATTTTTCTCGACGTTCTCACTTGTTTTTCTAACCTGCCAAAGACACTTCATCAACTGTTACGGTGTCATGCAATCAAGACTAAACGTCGCGTGACGTTTAAGTCCGATTGGACGAAACTGTAACAGCTGATCAGCTGACAGCCAGGTTACAGAAACCGATAGATTAGGACACGGGCACTGTCACGTGATGCGGAAAATCGGGTCTTTGTAGAAACACGGTAAAGTGAATCGTCGTCAGGTTCCTGAAAAGACTTCACAAACTGTCAGAAATCGGTGTGGTTAAACGAAAACTAATTGTGCTAATCAGTTTATACTTTTTTGCATTATTTGCAAATTTTAAATTATCGGAAATTGAGAGAGTTCAATGAAATTGAGACCTGATAATTTTTGAAACTGCCTTTGGGTTCAATTACAAATTACATGAAAATATCATTTTTTTCAACACATTGTAAATTTTCTATTTCTACAAAAATTTCATTCTGAAAAAATATATTTCAATACTGTTGTTTTGGATGCATATTTACTTTCTTCTTTTACTAAATGAGAATTGAAACCTTTTTAAACATGCAGAAAATCTGAGACAGAGAAACGTTTGAGAGAGAAACTTTATTGCCGAGCTCAATAATGAAAAGTAGATAAATCTTGTTCCATATATAGTAAATTCATCTTATAACACGTATGCTAATGTATATGTCGCAGAAAAAAAAAACCCGGTAAAGGCTTATCATAATACGTTGTATAATCAGAATCCATGTTTTGATAGCCCTTTAAATTACCAAAAAAGCATTGACGCAAACTATCTGTCTGTTTATGGTCAATGTTACCCCTGAACGGTTTATATGATTTTCTCAAAATTGATATTTCCCAAACCCGAAAAAACGAACTCGAGGCCCATGAGTTTATAAGGGAAGTTTGATTGAGGTTACTATGTACATAATGCTTCAAAAATATTTTCAAAATGTCTAAAAATTGATCAATTTATTATTTAACTTATATTTGGGATAGCGTAACGAAGGCGTGAAGATGTGCAAGTCTTAGAGAGAAGGCACTTGAAACATTTTGAACTTTTAAATTGCAAATATTCAGAGAGTTCAACGAAAATCGATATTTGCCATCGTCCTCGAGATAAAAATTAAAACAATTTGGAGTCAATTTTAGAGAACATTAAAATTTTGTGTTTTCATATAAATTACTCCAAAATCCAAATCTCCGTTTCAAACTCGCAGGGATTGAGTCCGTCAGATCGATGAGAATACCACTTTGAAAAGAAACTGACCGATTTAGGCACTGGTACTGACCACAAACGGACAGATTGACGGACGGGCGTGTTTGTCAACCGATTTTTCAGGTTAAAAACCACGAAAAGTAAATTATTTTGTACAGTTTATCTTTACTACTAAGCACGTAGTGAAAGGGGAACAGTAAACACAACCTGAAAAGTTGTATGTCGATTAACATTTTCATCTAAGAACGATCTTTGATGGCAAGGGTGAATATCCGTAGCTGCCCGGGTAAACGGTTGCGGGTTCTGAATCCTCCAGGCATGGATGTTTGTGTTGCAGGTTTGTAATGGTCCGTTTATCCATCATTACCATTCTATGTTAACCCTCAGACCTAACAACTTTGTGGTATAAATATGGATTCAGCCTAGAAATGCTGAAGTCCCCAAAACATCACATGCACTTACCCGGGAAAAATATGACTGGGAGTCGTGGGTGCAGTTGCACGTTTGTGCCGTGTTAAGACAGCGATACGCGACCAAAAATTATGAAGATCCGATTTACAAACGAAGTTCTTGAGGAGATATATTAATCAACCTTTTGAAATTGCTTGAAAGAATATTTTGATCTCTAAAAGGAAACCCTTTCCCAAAATTTCATGCATAGTTATTATCGAAAATACTTCTGCTTCTAAGTTTACTACTCTAGCCCTGATTTTGAATGTTTTCATTGATTAAAAAAATGTATTAAATGAAAAGGAAATTGTGATTAGCTTCCGATGTTGTGGACTTACAAATCTATATGATGTTATTTTTTCTATTACCCTGGATTCTGATATTTCTATTTAGTTTCATCCATGGAAAAGGGAGACATTGTGACAGGCTTTAGTAGTGGAAAAAAGAAGAAGAGGAGAAGAAACTAGCGGAGGGCGCACTGTGGATGCGGAAATTATATCATGGAGTGCCATTTTTTAGGTATATTTTAAATATATCGTATATATAATAATATACATGAAATAGGATACATAATTTCAATCAAACTTCCACAGTTCGAGAAAACAAAAATAGCAACCCAGTCACATCCGATCTACAGTTTCAGTCAAGAAGGAAACGGTCTGCGACAATCACGGTATTATTGTTGTGTCCGGTACCCGGGGCCCATGCAAGTGGCGAGAGCGGGCAGAGGAATTGCTGCAGCCCTTGCGCCGTGTTCCTCCCGCCGCCGCTGCGGATCGATAGCCCGGCGCTTGCAGCGGAGACGCGCTTCCCACAGAAACTGACGTTCCATCGCCCCGATCGCTCGCTGCCCGCATCCTTCCGCCCGTTCAACACGCCCTTCCCCATCCCCGCCCAACACGCTCATCCCCACGCCTTCAACACGCTCATCCTCGCCCCTACTGTACACCTCCGCTCCCATTGTTCCACAACTCCTTCCCACAACCCGCCAACACGCTCCTCCCCCCCCCATTGTTCCACACGTTCATCCCCCTTCCTCCGTCCTCAAAGTCCTCTCCTCCCACTCATCCACCACCTCTGGCTAAATGCTCCTCCGTGCTCCTAGTTGAACAAGGTTCTTCCTCCCTCCGCTTCTACACCTCCCTTCCTCTCCGATCTGCCCCCCTCCGCTCAACACGCTCTTCCTTCGCTGAACAAAATTCTTCTCCCCTCCGCTCAACACTGTCCTCCATCCCCCAGTCTACACGCTTCTCCCTCTCTCTACTCAACACACTCCTCCCTCCTTCGCTGAACACGGTTCTCTCCCCCCCGCCGCTCAAACAGTCTTACCTTCGCTCGATATGGCTTCCTCCCATCCACCCAACACGCTCCTCCCTTCCCCGTCTACACGTTCATCCCCCTCCCTTCTGCTCAACACGTTCCTCCCTCCCTCCGCTGAACTCGCTTTTCCTCCGCCCGCTGAAAGCTTCTTCCTTGGCTCCGCCGAACGCATTCCTCCCTCTCCGCCCAACGCGCTTCTCTCCCTCCGCTCCGCTGAAAAGGCTCCGCCCTGCGCACCGGTCAACGCGCTCTTCCCATCCACTCCCCCTGACGCGCTTCCCCCTCCGATCCGCTAAACCGCTCCTCCTCTTCTCCACTCTACCCCAACACGCCTCCGCCCGCTTCACTCATTAGATCCCTTGGCCCAACATGCTCTCCTCCGCTTAACTCGCCCTTCCACTCTACTGAACGTCCTGCTTCGCTAAACAAGCTAACGTCTTACCCCTTTTCCACTCCGCCCAACACGTCTCTTCATCTGCTGCACTGCCCTTCTCTCCTTCTCCTCCTCCTCCTCCTCCAGCTTCTCATCCTCCGCCCCGTCACTTCATTGCCCGGCCCGCTTTTTAATGAACACAGACGGGGGGAGAACAGATGAAAGACGGACGGGGAAACGGACAGACGACCAGGCGAGCAGACGGGCAGGCGGGTTGTCGGACACAAGACATACAATTTTGCCGAAAAACCTATTTTGCGGGTACTTATGTTCCATCGGGGATTCTGAAACACTATGTTCGGTGAAAAATTTACCATATTTAGGCGCACGATTTACACTTTTCGATTTCAGGCCCAAAAAGAATGTTTTATTAAAAATCGCCTCTTCCCACTGTTTAAAATAATTTCTTTAACACGCACGAACGAACGTTGGCGAGAAAAAGAGTTATAATGGCACTGGGTTGTTTTCTAGCCGTTATTTGACTGGTAGCTTGTCTCGTTCGTGTGTTTCCTTGTGAAAATTAAATTCCGTGCTTCATGGAAGCAACGCTTAAGACTAAGAGTTCTGTTGAAGTAGAATTAGATTGTAGAGAAAACGCTACGGGTCATGCAATATGTTAAAACTAGTAATGTTGGAGCAAGGGGAAAATTTCCTTGGTAACTAGTCTTCCAAGATTGGCCTGAGTCCCCTTGCTGCTGACTTCGACTTTCACTAAAGACCGTAGGAAACGAGTTCTGTTGAAAGCTGTTTTCGACATAGCTTCATGGCTTGGAAACAACCATTCTGGAGGAAAATTCTAGCTGCCATTTTCCCTGATCGAAGTTTTGGATGGTTTCTGATTAACCAAGGAATGTCGGAGCAGTACCCTAACAAAGGGCCAAACCTGCTTTCGATCTTCCTTCCTTCTTCGTCTTATCCTTTCCTTTCAAACACCTTTACATTTATATAGACTTCTACCACATATTATATCAGAGGTCAGTCAGGTGCTTAAATGGTTTCGGTTTGGAGTGCACTCTGGGGAGAAATCCCTGAGAGGTTTTCCCCCGAAAGCTGGTATGTCGGGCGGATCTCACCATCCAGTTAAGGTAGGGTCGGTGAAAGTAGTGACCCACATTTTCTCTCTGCAAAATAATGGTAGACCGTTCTAAAGACCCTCCAAAGTTTCATTTTCAGTATAGTGACGAAATTTCAAGTCTCTTCACAGATGACAGTTTCTAAGGAAAGAAAATGTTTGTGGCTGATTTTTGGGGGAAAACTTTTTAACATACAAAAACGTTTTTTTATGGGTGGGCACTCTGCTTGATGGGAATGTTGACGTTTGGATTAGAGTTTGGAAGTGAAGAATGTGATCTCCAAGATTAGCCGCACTCCGGGCATCCGTCATAGCGACTAGTCCTGACATGTGATCACCTTTGGATATTTATGCTGTTATTTATTTGATATTAGCCCAAAGGGTACCATAAATTTCAAATTCAATCAAGCATTTCCCGGAGCTCAACCCCAGAAGAATTGTGACAAATGTTAGCACGGTAACGTACGCTATATACGTACGTGTCGTAACAAAAAGTACTGACAAGAAAGACTTGGGCTGTGCTTCCCATCCACCATATTCCACAGTCCGGATTTATCCTTCCGATTTACCTCTTTGAGCCCTTTCGTAAACCTTTCGCGTAGGAGAAATGGAAAGATGACCCGAAGTGAAGGAAAGGCACGTCGTCAGGGGATTTGGGATTATAGACATGCTGCCTTTGTTTCACACTGAGCAAGGTTGTACAATCAAAGGGAAATTTTTGTGAACAAATACAAGCATAATAAATTTTATTAATATTGTGTGCAAATGTCAGGGTTTTTCAATAAATATTTCTGAGAATAGAGATTACTTTCTGATGAACCCCCGTACAATGCCTACTGGGATAAAAAACATTCACAACACTAACGGGATTAATGACGCAGAATTTAATGACCGCAAATATAATCAATCAAACGAGTTTGTTCAAGTCCGGGCTTTCTAATACTGATGATAGATGATAAAACGAGTTCAAAGATACGATAGGAACCCCAATATCAAGATTTTAAACTATAAATTATCGTTGATCGTTACAATTCTCGAATAGTATCTCAAAGTCTTGCATTCTTCCATAGCAGAAAAGATACGTCTTGAGTATTCCTATAAAACATGCGTAACAAGAATTTAGATCAAGAAGTGAATATTTTACCTGTTTTTCCCGGTTTAAAAATTAAATGTCTTTCAGAGTTTTGAGATTTACATAATTTACATTTATTGAATTTTACATTAAATATTACATAACATTTTAAAGTGCAATTTTAGTTGTACTTCGTGTACGAAGCTCTGTGTAAATAATTTTATTAACATTAAATTTAACATTTTATTAACATTAAATATTACATAACATTTTAAAGTGCAATTTTAGTTGTACTTGTGTACGCAGCTCTGTGTAGATAATTTTAATATTAATGTCAGCAGCAGCAAAAGTATTGCTTGTAAAACGCACAAAATTGTTTTCCAAAATCGCAAGCATTGTTCGGTCATGATCGAAGCTGTTTCACTGCTTATGTACTCGCATTTAATCGAATTTCGGTTATCTAACAAAAGCACATCGGTCAGGAATGGCCGAACTGTATAGTTTCTTTCACTCTTCGCATTGTAAATTAGTAATAAATTAGTGGCATACAGCAGCAAAATGCTGCTAAACAAAATAGTACATTTTTTCTTTTGTTTCTTTCGAAAAGTATTTCACACATTTCAAGAACAAAAAGCTAGCGTAGAGCACTGCCATAAATTAAATCTTTTAGCAATATATTCTTTCACTAATATTGAATAGTATATTATTTAACAATACAATAATTCTTTAATACCAAAATATCAAATAAACCGTAGTTCCGTAACGCAACAGGTAAATAATAAATATTTAATAGAAGCGGCCTCTTCTGTATCCTTACTATGGCATGTCAGAGTACAGCCGAGTCAGAGATGTCAGTATTACAGATGTACACGCAGTAGAGAACAATAATATATTGGCATTTTTAATTGAAAATCGTATCTGCTTTATTGTTTTGAGATTTTTCGATTTACTGAGTGTTAAAGGAATCATTGACCTCTCTCACATGGTCGTAGGCTGCTTACTTTTCTCTCGATTTTGTGCGCATTGATTTAAAATTAAGATAGATTCTAATTGGTACAATAAAATGCAACCCGCTAGCCACAGAAGCCCAGCCGAGCGCCGCGCAGCATCCTGAACGATATATCGTTTACTCCACTCTTCAGTGAAAACGGAACAATTATAATTGATTTTAACTATTTCGCCAGATCCTGGGTGTCTAACATTACCATAGAACCTTCCACAAGGACATAGAATGCTTAGTTTTCTCTGAATTTCTGTGCCGAACGAAATTAATAGCAGAGATATGCTTGGCTATTTCCGAAAGTCCTCTGTATATCGCGAAGCTAATTAACCTCGCTACGGGTTTCTAGATTTCTCTAAATTTCTATTCGCTCATTTATTCGCTCGTATACTCGCTCAGGTGTAATTAAACCCATTTTTAAGGGCAAAACCGCAGTAGATTTAGGCTCTTACCCCCATCATCGTCATCAAGGAATATACTTCTGCCGCGACAACGTCGACAACGATAATTTGAATAACTATATTTCCACTAAACTTGGAAGACTGCCATATAATGAAGTTACATTTATGTCCACGAGAAAACAAGGAGTCATCTCAGCATTTGCTGAAGAGATAGGAACTGGACAAAAACCCATTGAGACGGGATCATTGACCTAGAAGCTGATAGAATACTAGTTGCAGGTTGTTTCGCATTCTACAACAAATATGTTAAATAATGCATGAAATATCAATGTTAAAATTTATATTTATTTTTGATCCTCAGTGAATCTCTATTGTATAGAAACAGTTATGTAGCAGTAATGATTTTATTTGGGGCTTCACTTTAGTATCAACTTAAACATTTAATGCCATCTGGCAAAGTGTTGTAAAATGTACATGTATTGTATCCGAATTGTTTGTAGTGAGCTGTTGATACTGTCATCAGAAGAATATGATTACTACGTGGAGTTTTATATACATCCACTTTTACTGACAATATATTTGCCTCGTGTAATCTCATTTTCACAAAAACACTGATTCATAAATGAAGAGGCAAGGTAATGATATAACACCTAGATTAATAAAGACAGGCTTACAAGAGACACCTGCCTGGTATTTGCATATTATTTGTACAATTCTTTTTGTGATCTATATATCTGGAAGCTATGATTTATTTCCCCAGAATATTATGTCATATCTTAGATGAAATGAACATTTGCAAATATACACAACGAACAGTACAGAAGGTTGAATGAATTTGAAAACATTCGGAACGCGATAAACACACTTTTGTTTTGTATTCAATTCATTTAAATGGACGTTCCATTTGAGGTTTGACTGAATTGACAAGCCTAATAATTTATGTTGCCGTAACATCAGTCAATGGTATGTCTTTCATTTTCAATGGACTATAGAGTTGTTTATTTGAAATGGAAAATTGCACTGAAACCATTTTCTTTTCATTTACTATTAATATGTAATTACGGACCAATTGGGAAAAAACTGATATTGTACTATTTACGGGTTTTTCTT
>CAXIVR010000086.1:0-45216 GCA_964035755.1 Teleogryllus oceanicus | reverse complement strand
ATATTTTGAAAATTTAAATGAAATGTCTTTATTTTAACTTTTAAATTTTTAAATTTTAATTTTTTAACAAAATTATTTTTTTGTAAAATTATTAACATAACCCATTCAATTTTTCTACGATCACTTGATTGATTGAGGGGTTTTGCCCAGGCGCACGTTGAAATTTTTTATCGCGCAAAGTGGCGGTGGTTTTTGCCCGCTGGATGGCTCCAGCGCCGACCTACGTCGGCCCCGGGGGTTTTTCCCCCAACCAGCCTTTCCCCCAAATGCGTGGCACCCCCCCAGCCGGCCCCGCCTCCCCCGACTACCGTCCCGGTGGGGATTTAGGTGGGTTTTGGGTTGAGATGGGACGGAAGGGAAGGAAAGATGGTTTCCGGGCCCCGTATGTTGGGGGGCTGTCCGCCATCGGGTCTTTTTCCCGGAAACTCAAAATTTACTGATCTGAGTAGCCGGCCGCTGTAATACCCCTTCAGGCAGGGGCGGCTTCCTCCCCATCTAGCTAGTGTCGTAAACCCTCCCCCGTCGGAACCCCGAATCCAGGACCCCCGGTCAGATTTACTGCAGTGTCACCAAGTTGATGCCTGAGACCCCTTTTTCCCAGTCAATAAAACTTTGATTTCGTTTGATTTTTTTTAAAATAAAAAGTAAAAGATACAAAAGGGGGAAGGAAGTATAATCTGTATATTTTTCGTGGGGCTCCACAATCCCCTTCCTACTTTTTTCTATCATATTTGTACGCTGAATAAGATTCCCAAGAACGTGTGATTAAAACATTTTGGTTTCAGGAACAATATCTTTTAGTCCTAAATTGAAAAATGGAGTAAATGCTGGTCTTGTTGTGTGACATTTATGCATTAGAGGATAAATGGGCTCCCTAAAGGGCATTAGTCTCAAAAAAAGTTGAAAAAAAATAGGAAAGAACAAGAATTCTGGAAGTTTATCATATGCCCGAAGTGTTTCCCCCGGAAAACCCCATACATCGGTACAAATGAAGACAACAGTAATGGGGTGTGATGATCCTTCTTCTGGCAGTTTCCCCAAATTCATTTTTTAATTTTTTTATTGCAGATTTAGTTAATCTAGGAAAACATGGTATACTTTTATTGGGGGCCCTAATGTTTTCATTTTTGGCAAGAAAAAATGCAAATGAAAAACATGTTTTTTATTTTTTGGAATTTGTAATTTTCGTGCGGATAATATGCAAAATGGTAAATGTTATTTTATGTAATTTAAATTTACAAGCAAAAAAAAGGTTTGTGTGTTTTTTCCTGACTTAAAATTATTGTTTTATTAACCACTCCATTTTTTTTTTTTGGGCTGTTTTTTTAGTTTTCCCTGTACAATATAAAATTTCGTAAATGTTGCTGGTTAAGTGTCTTTCCCCCATAAACTTGTTTTTTGGACTAATGCCTTGGGGGAAACCTTTTTTTAAAAAAATTCAAATGTAATTCATATTTTTCGGTAAAAAAACCCCCTGGTTAGATCCTTTACATTACGGGAAAAGTGAAAACCCCAAAACACTACGCCTATGTATGTGTGTGTGTGTTGTTGTGTTGTGTGTGTGTGTTTTTTGAAATTAAACCTTTTATTTTCCAAAGCAAAAATATTTATCGCCATATTTTGTCAAGTCTTTTTTTGTACTTTTAGGGTAAAGTGAAAAAACTGATCACGAAACGTGGTAGACAAAATCTTTTTGTCATTAAAACCCAAATATTTTGAAATAAATGTATTAATTTTTTTTGGGAAAATTTCCCAAAAAACTGGGAAAGCCCGGGTTTAATTTTGGGAAAAAATTTTTGCCCGCTCCCCCGATTTCCCCCGTGTTTCGCCGGGGGGGTGACGGGGGGCGTGACGCGGGGGGGGTGGGCAGGCATCCCTGGAGGCCCGCTGCACAGCGCTGGGGCCCGGCGCCGGGGTTTGGGAGTGCGCGGGGGCGACGGACGGGAGGGGGACGGAGCGGGGGCGGGGGGGGGGCGGGGAGGGGGGGGGCGTGGGGTGGGCGGGGGGGGGGTCGGGACAAGGGCGGGGGGGGGGCGTGGGCGGGGGGGGCAGGGGCGTGGGCGGGGGGTTGGGGGGGGGGCGGGGCAGGGGCGTGGGCAGAGGGGGGGCAGGAACCCCACCCGCACCCGCTTGTCCCTTGACGAGCTGCCACGGGGTCATCGACAACACAATATCCATGTTTCAAAACCTATGTTCCATCGATCTTATTAATACATATAAAAAACAAAATCTTTATATTTTTTTGCTTAATAGTTAAAAAAGGGGTTTTTTTTTAATTTTTTTCCTAAAAGTTGTTTGGGGAAATAGTACTGATAGATGCGTACACGGAAAAACAGTTTATTGAAACAGATACCCATGCACGGTAGCCGGGGTGGAAATTTCTCGACTGAAGGGGGCGGCAAAGGGGCGGCACCAAATGCGCGATTTGTTTTGCACTAGACGTTTTTCGTCCAAGGTTTCCCCGTGCTTTCAATTGGTGGCAGGCAAAAAGGTCCCCAAAAGGAAAAAGTTGCTGGGGCACCGCCCAGAAAAATTGGGGAGATTAAAAAGTAAGGGACCGTTGCCCAGGGGGGGCGGTTCGTCACGGGAAAATCATCAAGATAATTGACAGTTATCCCCAAATTTTGGCTATATTCTCACTAAAAGAAAAATGGCCCAAAATAAAATAAATGTCATTAATTTTCCAAATTTCCCAATTTTAAAAGAAAAATTAAACTTTTGGAATCAAAATATCTTTGTTTTCTTATCGTTTTAAACCTAAGAGTGATATAATGGATTAACTTTCCCCGTTTTACATTACATTTATTTCACATTATTGCGAAGTACAATAAAAAAATTGAAGATTAGAAAAACAAAACACAAAAACAAAAAAAAAGAATTGCCATTCCATATTCCATTTAAAAAATTTTTATTTGAAAATTTAAAAAAAATAAATAAAATCAATGTTGGTAAAAATTAATCTTCTTTTAAAACCCCGGTTTGTTTGATACAAAAATGGAAACCATATTTTCCCAAAAGGCTATTTTTCCCGCTGCGCGCCTTTCAGCTGGCGGTTCACCCTTTTCGGGATTGGGGAGGAAAGAGACAAAAGTGGGAGAAGTTCTCGTTCTAGGGTTTGGGGAACGTCCAGGGGGAAAGGGAATCGTGCGGATGGTTTGCCCCTTTTTTTAAAGCGATAAAGGGCCTTAATCGGCGAGGGAAGGGGGGGAAATCCCAGGGCGTTAAGAGCTGGGAAAGAGAATTATTTTCCCCGGGCCAGGCAAAGGTTCCCTTGAATGCGCAACGTGGTGAGTCGAGAAACCGTCTGCCGGGGAGGAAAAAGTCCATAAAAAGACGATCGGGAAAAAAAACGGAACGTAACATTTTTTTTGGGATACATGCTCCAATGGCGATGACCCCGTGTCACTGCAAATCGTAATTGACGATGCCGGGGGGCCCAAAAAGGGGTTTTGGGGGACTCCCCGGGCCCCAAAGCGGTTGCTTGTTGGGGGCCGGGGCCTCCCCTTGACGGCGTTTGTCGGTTTGGTCAGATCGCGGTCTAATCTTGCAAAAGAACATCTACCAAGATCGCAGTCTACGTCTAAGGGGTTTACACGTTTCGTGAATCGGGAATTTTCCCGCCCCAATTTTTATGATTCCACCCGGGATTTACTCGACAATAGGTTTGGCGTAAACAAACTTTTTGGGCCCCGGGCCCTATGTTATTTACATTTTTTGTGTCGACTTCAATTGTCTTGCATTGAGAAGGTAGAAAGCAACGAAGACTGCTGTAATACCCATGGACAAGTTGCCAGTTTTTTTAAAAAACTCCCTTAAATTTAAACCCGAAATTTTTTAATTTATGGGGCAGTTTAATTAGTGTGTATCTATTGATAATCGTTTTTTTCTGGGTTTATTACGAGGCAGCCTGTTAATTGCTTTCATATTTAGTGTATATGATGTTTAAGGATCATGGCCTAAGGTGATTTTTTTTTTTTCAGTTTGAGCTTAAGGGGTTTTAATTTTTAGAAAAAAAATTTCGGAAGGTTAAAATAAGGGGGTTAAAAGCCATCCTTCTAAAAAAAAAATTTAAACCATTCATCAACCGCCCCATTTTTTTGAGTTGGGGGGTAAAGCTGCCACTGTTGTTTGCAAAGGCGGCGACCCTTTAAAAACCATAGGGACAAAATTCATTTTTTTTTTTAAATAAATATAATGGTTTGGTTTCATGGAACAGGGGTGACCGGGATTAAAATTTGTGGAGCTTTTTTTGGGAAGGGTTTTTTTGTGATGATTTTAAAAGTCCATTTTTTAACCTTTGGTTTTTTATTTTCCGGCGGAAAAAATTAGTTTAGCAAATTTGTTAAATTTTTCCCTGATTGTTTTTCCCTTTGTTGCGTGCCCTTGGTGGAACCGTGTTCCCCCTCACGGTCCCTAAAATTTTTAACGAAACAAATAAAAGAGTAAAGCCAAAAAAACGTATATTGGGAAAGGGGAAAAAGGTTACTTTTCCCAGGGTTTTAAAATTGGGAAGTTCAAAACACTGTTGTTTTGAAAGGGTTTTCCCAAATATAAAATTCAGTTGGGGCCTTTTGGGCCACGCCAAAAATTTTCAACGCCATTCGAACTTGCCTCGGTTATGACCCTTTAAATGCCTTTATTTGTCCCCCTACAAATATATCCTCCTTTTTTTTCGCCTCACTGACCCTTTTGGGAATTTCTTCTTTGGTATGGGACACTTGCCCATTTTTTATCCATTGTTTCACAAAATTTTCACCAATGAGTTTGAGGGAAAAGGAGGACGATATACGTTGCACGTTTTTAAAGTTTTTGCAAGTCGCTTTTTTTCCCAGTTAAAAAAAGGAAAGAAATGATTCTGCAGTAAAAAACCAAATGTTCAGACCAGGGGCCGTTGGTCATTCGCGGCGGCCCAATTGTTTTCTTCTTTTGGGAAAATGGCCCTACAAAATCCAGTTCCGGAAGGAATGGTTTTGCAGAAAAGGTGGGGGGGTTTTCTGGCCTCAAGGGGCCCCGATTTAAACCCTATTGGCTTTTGGAATTTAAATTAAATTATGAATTCAAAAAAAGGCCGAGACGAAGCAAAAAAACCAGGGTGGCTATGATGGACTTGTGAAGGGGGGATAACTAAAAATTTTTTTGGAAATTCAATGCCCAAAATAAATTAGGGGAATGTAAAAACGGTGGTGGCCCAATTGATCTAATAACCTGGTCATCATTTTTGCAATAAAATCCTCTATTTCACTTTTTTGAATGCTTTTTTATTTTTCCCCTTTGGGTTTTCCCCTATTTTTTGGAAGTTGAAAAAAAACCCCACCTCAAAAAATTCCCCCCAACAATTGTCAAAAAATTTTGGCATTTCAACGAACATGAGCCCAGCGCCATTCTTTTAAACCCGCCCTTTCCCTACCCCCGAAGACAAAGTTTTAATAAAAAGGGGAACCACTTTGGGAAAATTTTTAAAAAATATTTGGGACTTAACCCCTTTTAAAATCAAAATACCCTTTTATCAAACCCAAATCCCCTGATTTGTTACGGACCCGAAAGGGGGAATATAAATTTTTAGAGACTCATTGAACGGTTTGGAGGTTTTTTGAAAATTTTGAGCCGAAAATTTCCCCCTTTTTCCCAACGCAGGTTAAATCTTTTTTTGTTATGGTAAGAAAGAAAAAAATATGTTCAGATAGTTTAATAAATTTTTTAAACGCAAAAAAAAAATGCAACTATTTGGGGTGACAAACGCAAAAAATAGAATGGGGGATCTTTTTGGAAAAAACCCAACGGCTGAATGTTAAACCAATGTTAACTGAAACCTTCACCCAAAATTTACATATTCACAAGATATATTAATATCCAAAGATTGTTTAAAAACCCCTGACAGGATTGGGGATTTAAATATAAATTTCCCGTTCCATCTTATTTAAATTTTCTCAGATCACTTCCCGGTTTTATTTGCAACTCATCAACTACCCCCCCGCATTCCCACCTTAAAAACCAAATATTCTAAAATTAATTTGGGAATAAATTCAAAAAAATTTGGGCCACACCATATCCAAAATAAAATATTACCTAACCTCTAGAAAAAATTTGGGACTAAGGTTTAAAATTTCAAATTTTAAAACCTTAAAAATAACCCCAAACAAAATTTTAATAAAAATTACAATACAATTAATAAATAAAAAAAATTAAACAAAAGATTTTGGGGCCTCCAGGGAATATCTGGACTAATATTATTAAATAAAAGTAACTAAAAAATTTTTAAAAAATCTAAAAAATTAACATTTTTTAAAACCAATCCTGGCAAAGAAAATCTTTTTTGACTATTCCCCAAAAATCTTAAAAAATTCCCCCCATTCCCTACAACATCCCCGGGAGGGTGGCTCGGGGCACCAACTGATGTCCTGCAGTCCCTCTGACTGGGGGGCCCCAAAGGTTAAAAGCCCGGACGGTGGCAGGTTTTAACACAATACTTTCAAGACAGACCTTCTAAAGGGGGACCCCCAACGACCTCCCCTTTTCCAATCTTTTGTTTTCTGTGGTTTCTGATGAATATCAGGCGAAGGGCCCGGGGGCGGTACCGTAACAAACAACCATGGACCGCGCACGAATTTTCCCCTTCCCTTTTTCCTTGTCCTTCCCCCTTAACACTTTCACTAACTTGACTACACTCCCACACCTGGGGGGAAAGCCCGCGGGCTTAGTTTTGCCAAAATTTTTCCGGGAAAGTCTGTTCCTTCTGCAGCACCACTTTTTCCCTAAATGAAATCTTTTTTTTTAAAAAAGTTTAGTAAAATATGGTCATGTTCAATTTTTAAAAGTAGTGTGGTTTTGTAAAATTTTTTGGAAAAATATGAGAATTTTTTTTAAAAAGTTTTGTTTTAAAACCCCTTTTCCCAAATTTTTTCCCTTTTAAAAATTTTTTTCCCAGGACAAAAAGGGAATTTTTAACATGATAGCAGGGACTTTTTTGTTTAAAACCTTGAATTTTCAAAAATTGCGGAATTGATACGAAAAGAAAATGTTGTAACGCCACTAGCTTGACTTGAAATTTTTTAGACAGCAATTATTAACAAAGATAGTATACAATTTCCACGTTTACCCCCGTTTCGGAGTTCAATGGTTTGTTTGTGATCATGGGATAGTGGAAAAATTTGGGAAATTTTATCTACGACCACCTCCCTTTCTTTGATTTTTGGACGTCCTATAAATTGTATAGGGGGTTTTAAAAGATTTTGTTGTTTTCTTGAGTGGTTTTACGAGAGTATATGTATTTAATGAAACTTTTTTGAGTTTTTTTTATTGGATATGCTGGTTTTTTCCAGTTCCCAAAGGTTTTAAAATTTTATAGGACCCCCGTTGCCTTATATGACTCGGGATATAATTGGACCATGAAAGATTTTCGAAATTCGGGATGAAATTCAGTATCGTAAAAAAATTTAAAGGAATCGGAAAATTCCCTTACGTATTTGTTAAAATTTATTATTTTTTAAAGAGGGGTCTTGGGGGATCGGGTTTTGGGGCTGGGGTTGTTTTTGATTGTTGAATCTGATTTATATCATTTTTTTATTTATTTTATAAAATTTATACTTTTTTTATTTTATACTATATTTATTTTTACTTTTAAATATTTGTCATATTTTTTTAAAGGGATTCACTTTCTACCAATTGAATGTAAAAAATAGGAAAGGGTAATTTAAAAAAGAGTGGCTGGGGCACCCGCCCTAACTTCCCCTTTGTCTGCTTTAAATTTTTCCCAGACAGCATTTGGGGTTTTAATCGACAGAGTACAGAATAATTATTCCCGGTACAGTAGGGGGCCCCTTGGTTGTAATTACAATTATGTTTCGTCTGCCCAAAAAATCTGAAAAGTTGAGATTAGGGCTTTTGTTTTTTTCTTTTTTCGGCATACGCGGGTGTTTGAAAATTTCATTTTTAACAAAATTTTTTTCTAAAATTTGTTTGGGTAAATTTTGCAGCTTTTACAATAAATATATTGGATCAAAAAAGACAGTTAATGTTGATATTGATAATTGTTAAAAGCGTTGCTTTAGATTTTGAAAGTTTTTTTGGGTTTTGGAAAACGTGATGCAAAAAATTTTAACACTCCAAAAAAAGGGTTTTTTCGGAGAGATTTTTTACGTAAATTTCCCAAATTGGTCTTATATTTTCTATTAGACGGAAGTCTGTAGGGGTGCTTGAGGGAGTTTCAAAATAATTTTTAAAAATTCTGGGGAAATTTTTTTCATATTGTTTATTTCTCTGAACGTATTAACATTCGAGTTTCCCGGCAACAAAATATGAAATTTTGTTTCGAAAGTCTATGATTCACTTCGGGTTTCTTTTAAAATTTAAAATTTGTCTTTTTATATTTGTTTTTCTTTTTTCTGATGGCGGCTGGGCTATTATTTAAAGACATTTTTTTTTGGGTTTGCAGGGGGACCCGCCCCCTGTTCTTGGATTGTCATCGTTTAGTTTTCCCTTTATAATTTTTAAATTCGATACTCATGACATGTTTCATATTGCCAACCTCAGAATCCGGCGGCTCTTTGTTGTTCATAGACTCCCGGTTTGAGTTCGGCTGCCCGTTCCGGTAAAACCCTTGGGGAAAATTTTGGCGGTTTCATTTTGGCGAGACGGGTGAGGCCCCCTTTTTATGGGGGAAAGGGTTTGGGGTTATGTGCCAGGGGGGAGAACGATCATGCATCGGAAAAAGTTTCCCCTTTTTGGGAAAATTTTCCCACAAAATTTTTGTCGATGTCTGCGGGGGAGTAAAAACCTTTTTTGGCCCAGATGATGAATCCTTTTCCATTAAATAAAGCAGAAAAATTATTTTTCCCAAAACCCCTTACACAGCTTTGGGACGATTAAATTGCTGGGACAAATTTAAGACTTTGAGATATAATATTTTGAAAAAAACAACTTTTTTTAGAAACCTATCACAACGCCGAAAAGGGGGTTTTGCCCAGAAAGAACTAAAAATGGGGGGTTAGTCGACCTCTGCCCCCACGTCTGAAAAGAAATTTGGGTTAAAACTAAGGAATTTTTTTAAAAGGGGGTGTTTTTCCTTTTCCCCTCCCAATTGAAATACATGATGACGATTCTATTTGAAGATAGTCAATCTTCCCTTTATTGCAATTATTTTTATCAAAACTTCAGAAAATAGGAAGTAAAAAATATATATGTTTGAAAAATTTAATTTTTTTAAAAGATCTAATTTTTTTTTAAAAATTTTTTTTGAACCAAAAAGAAATGTTAACTATTTTAATTTAAATTTTATCAATAATCTACATCTAACCCCAATTTTTATTTTTTTGATAGATTGTTTCTTTATCCGGGCTTTTCAATTTATTAATTAGCCATTTTAATTTATTTTATCACGGGGGTATTTTCCCCTCTGGAATGAATCCGGGGAACCTACCGTGGGTTTCCCGAATTTTCCCATAAAAAGATCTACCATCATCGAGGCGGGGAGCCAAACTGATCCCTGAGCCAAGCCGTGCGTTTCCCTTTATCAAAATTTGGGTTTGGGATTAGTGATTTTAGGCGTAAACGCCAAGGCCCCGTGTGGATTTTTCCTCGGGAGGTGGGGTGATTTGCCCTGCTGGATGGTGAGACCCGGGCGCCGACCTGCCTCGACTATCGGGGATCCCCGGGGATCCAACCGGGATCCCCCCCAAACACCGATTCACCGAGGCACCCCCCCATCGGGGATAAAACTCAAACCCCCTACCTGTTTTCCGGCATGTGCGGTAGTGAAAGGGGTGGTGTGTGTGTGGGGGGGAGGGAACAAAGGGGAAAAGGATGGGGGAAGGGGGAAAGGGAAAAAATGGCGCGCGGCCCCGGGCTCATTTGTTAAGTAAAACACCGGCACCGCCGGGATTGATCAAAAAACAAAAACCCCCCCCGATCGAGCGGCGACCCCAAATTCTCCTCCCAACCAACGATTTGATTGACCGTTTTTGGTGAAATTTCGAAAATCCCTTTCCGTCGGGACAAAAACCCCCGACCTCCCGGTCACTCCTTTTTGCAGCCCACACCGTTGATGCCCCCTTTTTCCCCGGTTCATAAAAGAGGAAAAATAAATGGAAGTCCTATACCATTTTTAAAGGCTGTCATGCAAAAGACGTAGCCCAAAAGAAATTACAATATAATATCAGTGCGGCCACCACCCGTCCCCCGCCCCGGGGGAAACGAAAAGGGAAAGAAACCCCTCCAGTCGGAGGGGGCGATGGGGTGGATCATGGCCCCAAAGCGCAGCGCCCAGCGATTGGCTGGAGGGAGGAAGCCCACCCTCCTGCAGTGGCGAGGTGAAAACGGGGGCGGGGCGTCCCGGGCGCGACGCGGAGCGGAGGAAGGGGAGGGGGGTCGCGCCCGTCGCCTACGACGTCGCGGGCCCGGGGATCGAAGTCCCCTGTCGTCCGAGCAGGCCAGGGAGAAAACGCGGGGACGGTCCGACATTCCAGGGTTTCCAGTACGCCAAAGTGAGCCCAGACGTACAGTGATATGGGGCCATGGCGAAGTACTGGTGCGAAGGAAAGGGGGAACTGGGGGGTGGCTGTTACAGACGTTTGGATCCGAGTCGGTGGCTTAGGGGGTCAAGCAACCCCGTGACGCAGCCAATCGATGGACAGGCAGGGGCTCGTCGCTCTGGTGACGACAGTGCGCGGGGACCCCTCGCCCCCAAAAGCGCTTGCTATTCCGGGCCCCTTGGGCGCTTGGCCTCACAAAGTCTGCGGGGGCCCAGACACCCCAAAGCTACAATGACAAAATTTGGATTCGACCCCTATTTTTCCCCTCTATTCAAATTCTCGCCATTACATTTTACGCCCTTTATATTAATTTTCGTCATGATATCATCACATTTCTTTTTTTACATTAATTTATTGTATTCTCCTTCACATGTAATATTGTATTTTTCCCTTTTATATTTTCTTTTTGGGGGAGAAAAGGGTTGGAAGTAAAATGTTTTGGAAGGACGGGTGGAGGGGGCCGAAAAAAGTTCAATGGGAACAAGAAAATTGGCTAGCAATAAAAACCCTGCGGCGAAATTCACTTTGCCCTTTTATCCCTCCGGAGCGTACTATACCCGGATTCAAATTACCCCCAGTCTTCCAGGCGCATAATGTACATGCGTTTACCATTGTGTGCCTCGGGAAGACGATGATTTGTACGGGAAAACCGGGTTACCCTATCCCTAAACGAACACTACAGGGAGTAATATTTCTTCAGCCGTATTCTGTAAATTTACATTTTTGAATTTTTTGAACATTCTATTTTGGAAATGTTGCTTTTCGGGGTTCCTCACCCTTACATCATGGTGTTTCAGAAACGACAGAAATCAAAGTTTTTTAAAATTTTTTTAATTAAAGTAAAGGCAGAAATAATTTGTCCCGTAAAAGTCCCGTTACAAATTTTTGTCTTTCTCTATAATTTAATATAGGCTTTGCAATTTTGGGAAATGTATATACGGGGTACTGGGTCTAAAATTTTTTTCCAAGACAAAGTTCAGGATTACCCCACAAAAATTTTCCCTTGCAATATGAAGGTTTTTCACTTTATTTATTTATTTTTTTTAAAGGTAAAAAAAAGGTTAAAAAACTGCGATGACGTCCCAGGGGGAAAAAGAATTGTGTGCATTTTCAAAATTCTGTGATCCCTACATTTTAATCATAAAATTACTTAAATTTTGAATTTTAAAAAGGGGAAAAAAAACCCCCATGCAAAAAAATCTTTTTTCCCAAGGATGGGGATTTTTACAAAAAAATTTTACAAATGGCGAAATTTTTGGAAATGACCACCCAATTACTTTTAAAAATTTAAAAATAAATTTTCCCAAAGTTTGGGGTTAAAGGGCCACTGGGAAAAACATCCCCGATACCCGCCGCGGGGTTCAAATTTTTTCTGCATCAAAGTGAGGTTAATGAAAAAAAAATATTTTGGGTTAAATTTTGATGTTGAAAATTTAAATTTTCCGGGATCAAAAGGCCCTTTTCGTTCCCGTTTTAAATTTCCTTTTTTAATAAGGTCAAAATATATAGGGTTTTAAACAATAATCGCATTGTCATGCTCAGAGTTGGGAGTTTCTTAAATTTTTTGTATTGAAATCTTCAGCGATTTTCTGAAAATGCTTTTTAACCCCAAGACTTTTTTTGGTGTAGTTGTTCGTAGTACAAGATCGTTTAAATTATGATTAATAATAAAAAAAAAATTTTACCCCTTGTAACGAATGATACTAACCCGGATCCCTTCCGCAAGTAAGGAACGACGACGCTCCCAAATCCCTTGGGAATGGCGTCTTTTTTAAAACCCCAAAATTTTAAAAAAACAGTGACGAAAATTTGGGGTCTCTCCGACAATGGGGGGGGGGCTCCGGTTTCCCGGCCCCGGGACTTTAAACCCCAAACTATCGTTGAGTCTTCAATAACTCGGAAATTTGTTGACGTTTTGCTACGCTTTGGGGTTTGGGATGAAAAGGGAGCCCGGGCCCTTGGCTTGCGCGATTAACATCCATCATCCTTGAGTCTGTCCTCGCCTTTCATGCCGGCATCTTTTGCCTTTAACCCTTTTGGAACCCCAGCATTCTGAGCTGTGCGGGGGAAAAGGGGGGGGAAAATTGGGGCCCTTTGCCCTTTCCCCTTTGAATATAAAACTTCCTTGAACCTGGGCGGCGAAAATTTTTCCTTTGAACTGGGTACGTCAACATACCACCATTGTTTTTCAACTGCGCAACGCCCCCTTCGTGCCGCTCGCCCCGGCTTTCGCTCACCGACGCCCCCAGCGTCGGGGTCGTCTCCATGCGATAGGGATCACCCCCCAATATGAAAGTATTTGGGGCACTTTCGGTCGCGGGTAAAAAAGGGACGCCCCCGCTGAGGGGGCCTGTAGGGGGAAAAATTGGGGCAGCCCGCATGGGGTCACGCGGCTACCCAAACAACGAGCTGCTGTGGCGGTGGCCGCTTTTGGGGAAAAAGGCTCGGGGCGGGGCGGCGGGGGTTTGGGGGCGGGGGGGGGCGCGGGGGCGGTGCGGATCGCCGCTGCGGTCGATGGCTGGCGGGGGGGCCGGGGCCCCCCCGCTCGCTGGTTTCTTGCCTCCGGGGCCCCGGGGCCCCTTCGTTCGCCCCCAAATTGGCGAAAATGGGGGATGCCCGCGAGCGCCAGCCCTCGCCCTTTCCCCTCCTCGCCCTTTCGCCCCCCTGCCCACCATCAGCTCCACCCCCAGCCGACCTCAGCTCCCCTTTAAAACCGCCATTGTCTTATCCTCCGATTTAAACATAGGGGAAATTCGTCAGAGCTGGAAGGGGGAGGACATTGTCATCCAATCAGGGCTTCAATATCAACTAGAGGTGCTCACCCGGAACACTTTCTCGTAGTAAATTTTCCCTTTAATTTCCTTGGTTTTTACTTTGGTTGCAAAATTTTGTTCCTTGCCTGCTCCATCTATTGGGGCCCAAAATTTTTTTTTATATCTTGCAATTTTGGGTTTTCCCAAAATAGTAAAAACCCAAAAATTAAAATTTTAAAAATAAAAAATTATAAGTCGCCCTAAAAAAAATTATAATTGACACGGGGGCCGTTTTAAGAAAATTTGTTTAGAGATGAGAATTTTTAGGACAAAAAGTTTCATTTGTGGGAAAATTTTCCCAATTTAAATTTTTTATAAGTTGTAGGAAGACCCCGAAAAAATCAAATTTTTTGCAATTGACGAAAATTCAAAGTTAACCGTGGAAATGGGGGCCCCATCCCCATTTTTTAAAATGTATTTTATCTGTTTTTCCCAGAAATTTGAAAAAAAAATTTGGTGCCTTTTTTCGAAAAATTTTTAAAAAAAATGCCCAGGAGCTTCATGTAAAAAACCCCCAAATTTTAAATTTTTTTTAAAATTTTAAAGCTTGAACTAGAGCCAGATGGAAGGGTTTTCCTTAAATTTGGGAAAAAGATTTTATCCAAATTATTTATAATATTTATTTTTTTTAAAAAGAAAAAATTTAATAAAGACTTTTGTGTCTTTTTGAAAAATTTTAAAAAGGGTTTTTGGCTTTATTAAAGTCCCCCAAAAACCCAAATAACCTTTTTTTCAAACTCGTAAGCTTTCGTTTTCCCTTCGATCGATGGGGGAATATCAATTTTAAAAAAATCACCCGAACGATTTGGGAGCTGTGCCGCCACGCGCCCGGGCCGGAAAACGGACAAATGTCGGGCCCCGGGGGGAAACGGGCGGACGGCCGATCCCGTTTAGTCGCCCGGTGATTTTCCGGTATCAATGACCCAAAAAATAGGGGGGTGTGAATCAAAACATTTTAAAAGGGAAAAATTCGCCATATAGGAAAATTTATTCTTTTTTCGTTATAAAGGATGGCAATAGGGAGTTTTTCTGTTTTGCCTTTTTTTTTTCCCGCGACGATAAAATCTTTTTTTCTTACGAAGTGCAAAAGGTAAAGAAAACAAGCATAAAATTAAAACAATATTGTTTAAAATGAAAAAACAAATGTGGAAAATGTAAAATAAAAAATAGAAACAAAATTCATAATCAGAATCACTTCAAAAAAGGTAAACCTGCAAATAGTTAAACCCATCATTATCATTTAAAGGGTTTCCAGAATAAATTATCGATTTTTTGGGCCCGTTGAGCTAGCCCCATCCCAAACAATTTTCCCTTTTAATGCACAAACCCCCAAAAAACCCCCCCCCAAATCCATAATTTAAAAAATCTCCCCCTTAAAAAAAAAGGGGGTGTTGAACCTAAACAAAATTTGGCCCAACTATTACAATTATAAAATAACGGAACTCATAAATCAAGACAATATAATATTATAAACTATATTTTGTGTTTCCTCCAGACACTGGGTTTTTGTATAAAAATAGAATTCCGGGGAGGGTTCCCCGAAGGTGACAATGCGTGGTTCGGGTGCGTGGCAATCGTTGCCTTAAACCTGTTCTGTGGGCGACCCCGGCAAGGGGGAAAAGGTGCGTATGAATGCCGGTTTCCCAGCTACTTTTCTGTTACCCGGGGAAATAGCTATTTGTGTGCACTGTAGGGAGTAAGGGTTAATGGATATTGTGTTTATATTCCATCTTTATGAAATTTTTAAATTTCCCGGCGGGAATTCAAAAAAAGAAAATGCGTTCATGTGAAAAGGTATCTATGTTTTGTTAAAAAAACTAGAAACCTGTAAAAAACCCAAAAACATTTCAATTATTTTAATTTTATTAATTAACTCGAATACAACATTTTTATATTTTTTATATGTAATGATCTGTTGTACTTTTTAGAAACATATATTGGATAACAGTATAGGGAAGACTTTTTATTTAAATTTTTAACTTATTTCATTTTTTTTTTATTATACGGTGTTTTTTTTTTTCAGAAATTCAAAATTTTTGGATATTCTGTGAGGTTTTTTCGGTTGTTCTTGCAAGTACTATAAAATTTATAATTCCCGCCCTTTTTTATGGATTTATTATTATTAACAATTTAAAAAATACATATAAAAATATTAAAGTTAAAATTGTTAATTCCCATTTTATGTAATCGGAATATAATATTATTAGTAAGGATATTCCATTCTCTCTTTATATCTCTTTGGAAAATCTCCCAAATTTAAAATGGCCCGCATTGTAGTGTATCGATTGTTGACCAGGGAACTGGGAAATGTAAAAAAAGTAATCGATGATTTGGGAGAATTGGAGCGAAATTAAACCGCACAAGAATTTTTCCCATTCTTTTAAAAGAATGTAAACGGGAATTCACAAAGAACGCCCCCCAAAACAAGATTCGGACGCTTATGATTAAACGAACCCTTTCCCAATCCACAGAAAGCTATCAATCCCTTCAAATAAAAGAAATTTTCAAAACCCCTCTTCTGAGAATATAAGGGAATATTGTTTCACTAATTCCCGTATAAAGGATATGAAATTACAATGTCATTTGCATCGACACACCAGGGCCATGTAATGGAATGTATTCTAAATGGGTTTCCTTTTTCCGCGCCATTTTCCTTTTTTAATAATTTTTAACTTTTCATTTTAACAAATTTATTTAGTTTCCCTTTTCATTTTTGAACGTTTAAAACCAAATTTATCGTTATCAAACCCAAAAAAATTTTTCCCATGGTAAACGGGAAACTATTCCCCAGAATGCCCCAGTAATCTTTGGGAAAAATTTTCCCAAAGAGAAAAATGCTTAAAAATTGCCAGCACATCGGGGATGCGCGATGAGCAAAAATCGTGGGGGGTTTCTAAAAAAGGTGACGAGGACAGGGAGGTCTCTTAAGCAGTATGGAAGAAACTTCAAGGCGGGAATACTTCTGGTTACGACTATCAACAAAAAAAGGTACCAACAATCGAACGTTAAAGAAATTAAAAAATCGTCTTCGCCTCGCAATTAAAATTTTTTACCATTTGGGCTTTTGGCCCCGGCCCAGAAGATCGAAAATTGTTCCCCTATGGCGCACAAAACTCTCATACTTGCTAACGTCGCCCTATAAAATAAGAGAGGTCTTTCCCCAAATTGGGGTTTGGGGTCCAATAATTTTGCTATTTTTGGCCATCTTGTTGGAAAAAGACTTTAAAAAATGACAAGGTAAGATTCATTGGATGTTCCTTTGCTTCATGTTTCCCAATACCCAATTTCCCTTCCCTTTCCCACAAAGGGGCCCAAAAGAAAAGAATTGAAAACGAAAAGAAACCCTACAGAGCTTGGAGAGCCATTTTTTTATAACCCCTTTTTTTGTAAACCTTCAAAATGGAAAAAAAAAAATTTTTTCAAACTTTTTTCCAAAAATGGCACCAAATTGTTTGTTTAAAATGTGCTCCGATGAGCTGGGCTTAAGAGTGGCCCAAGTCTAAATTGTTCTTTTGGGATATCACAGTTTTTTCAAAAAAATTCCCCAAAGTGAAATTTTTTGGGGGGGCGTTTTCCCCAAACTAAACCTTGAAAATAAATATTTTTCCTCAATAAAATTTTTTTTTAAAGACACATTTTAAAATAACGTGTAAAATTTTTTCAAAAATATGAGTCAAATCCATGCAATTTTTAAATTTTTTTAAAAAATTGTTTTGTCAAAAACGTGAAAATTTTTTGTTATTTTTTTATATGTATCAAGGGACGATAAAAATATGGTGCTAGCTCCATTTCCGACGAATTTCCCTTTAATTTTAAAAATTTTTAAAAAAGTTGACATTTCAAGATTTAGATTTTTCTTTGACAAAGTCTGTTCCAAAACAAAGGTCTTTAAACAAATGCCATGTACAGTGTTTTAAAAAATGAGTATTTTTGGGGTAATTTTTGTTTCCCAATTTAAAAAACTTTTTAAAAACCCTCCTTTTTTTTTCTTCAAGTTTTTTCCTGCTAAAGGAAGTTGGGGAACCTTAAAAAAATCTCATTTTGATTCACGGTCTAAACGTTCAAAAATTTAACCAGAATTAATAAGAAAAGGGCTGTTGTAAAACCACTAGTTCTCAAGGGGAATTCGCTTTAAAATGATCATCGTTCACAAAAATTTTTAAAAAAATTTTTCATTTAGTCTTTGGGAAGCACTTTACTCAAAAAATTGAATAATGTATACAAACCGATGATAATGTATATTAGGATGAAAAAATTTTTAAAAAAAATACATTTTTTAAAATTTTAAAAAAATAAATAAATATAGAAAATTAATTTAGCCCACTAAACAGTGCAACAGCATATCCATTGGAAGGGTTTTTTAAAGAAACAAATTAGAGCCATTTTTGGGGAAAACGGCGTTGAGCGTTTCAAAAAAGTGATATTTTGAGCCCAATATAATGAAAACTTCAATTTTTTTGAAAAATTTTAAATGGGGATTATTTCAAGCACGTGAAACCATCTGAATTCCGGTAATGTTTAATATTCAGGACGTGAGAGACGAGTCAAAAATTTTTTTTTGTTTTTTGGAAAAAAGAAGAATAGACCAATGTTGCGTCTATGTCGTGTATAGTACTTTTAGCCCCACCCCTGAAAAAATTTACAGAAAAGAATTTGGGCCTTTTTTGAAAAATCTTATTGTTGTTATTTTTTTTGCACATATTGCACGCACTTTCCCCCAAAAATCTACTAAATTTTTTTAAAATCGACATTCCCTTACGGGAAAGAACTGATTTGGACAACAAACCCCCATTTGAACCCAAAAAATCTCTATCTTCAATTTTATATTTTGGGGAAGACGAAAAAAATTCAAACATTTAAAATTTTCGACAATTTTAACCCGTGAACATCGGCCCTTATGCCCCCCTTTATAAGTGTATTTTTTATTTTTGGGAAGAAATTTAAAAAAAAAAAATTTCGAGTCGTTTTTGAAAAAAATTTTGAAAATGTTTTTGGGGTTTCATGAAAAGTAAAAAAAAATTTTTGAAGAATGTTTTTCAAAATCTAAAAAGTTAAAAACCTGATTCATATGGCCAGACGGATGGACGGACAGACGGACGTTTTGAAACAAACATTTTTTCGGTATCGGGGCCCCCAAAACGTGTATTTCCTTGAAATCTCGAAATCGTTTTTTCCGGAGAAATAACCTTTATATTTACGTATATTACTCCGCATACTTTTTGTATACGAAAAAGAAAAAAGGGACTTAAAAAACTGGGAGTTTTTTATTTACAAATGAATGACGATGAAAATTACTAATTCTATGCAGTTTTTAATGTTATCAAAAATTTTCCCAATTTTTTCGGGTAAAGACGCACTGCTTACCAATGGGGGTTTAAATCAAATCAATCAAAAACCAAGGCTAATGAAAATTGAATACTGATTTAAATCCCCATTGAAATATTTTGTCGTCATTTCCCACGGAATGACTAAATGACCCAAGGGGGGAATTTTGGGTTTTTGGGCCCTTCGTGGGGGAGGATCCTTTTTCATATTTGATTCATCTTTTGAGTGGGGGAAAAGGGATCGCCAAACTTTAACCTTGTCTATGTAATGAGGATCGTACGTATTGCAAATTTCATTCACGGAGGATCGTTAAACAATCGACTTGTAAAAGTTTTGCTAGATAATTGAAAAAAATATGGGGACTTAATTTTAATCTTTGATAGAAAAGTAGAGATAAAAAGGTAAAGGGGTTTGAGTTGGGAAAAAAGTGCTGAAAAGGTTTGCAGTTTTGATAACTGAAATAAAAAACATTCATGAGATGAAAGATGGTTTTTAAAAAAAACGGGATGATAATATATGACCATTATGCATAGCCCTATTATCGGGGTGTGACTGTAAAAGCTAAATAATCAAAAGATAACTTTAGAGGAAGGAAAAGCACACATCGGGAAATTATGAGTGCAACCCTCAGCCTTCGCGTTGAAAAAATCAATCTACGGAAGGGGTATTTGGGCCCAAAAAACAAATTTCATCATTTTTCGCCGATTGCTCTTTTTTTTGGATTTGGAATTTCTTGGAGGGTAACCCCAACTCACTCACAAACAAACGAATTTTAGAGAGACGATTGGAGAATTGTTCTATAGGGAAGATGTTTTTTTTTTTGCCCGAAATCCATTCGTAATCTAATATTCCCCAACTCTTCTTTAAAGGGAACCCGCTTTGCTTGATCAATAACCCCCAAAATCGTATTTACAAATTATCCCACCTCGCAATAATACCATTTAAAATGCAAAGATAATAAAAACCCTTGTAGTTTCCCCAGGTCGTGGCCCCCTTTTTGCGCAAAACTCATCATTGCTTTTTTGGTACAAAACCCCAAAGATCCTTGTCTCAATTTAAAATTAAAAAAAAGGAAAAATACGTAAGTTCAACATTAAAAAATCAGATTTTAAGACTTTGGTTTATGTTTTTTTTGTTAGTTATCTGTTTTTGTGATAATAAAAATATTTTTCCCTTTGTGTAGTTTTTCCTTTTTTCCTAGCTATATTAATTTTTTTGAAATATAAATTAATAAAGATCAGTGGGAAATTTTGCAGAGTCAAAAAGAGATAGTGACAAGAGGTTTTGAGATGTGAAGATTAAATTAAAAAGATTGGTGCAAAAATGTCAGGCACTTTTTTTGGGGTTAACCCCTTGTTGATAAATTTTTTTTTAGAACGGGTTTCGTTTCTCCATTGATCGATTATCTTGTTCTCTGTTTTTGAATTTTTTTTTTCCCTTGTTAGATATGTGGGCCATCCCCTTTGTTTTCCCGTTTTCCCTTTTTTTTTGTCCGGGCCACTGTTCCGAATTTAATTGGTTTTTATCCTCCTAGGGTCGCTTGGGCAGTTTCTGTGGGGCCCAAAGCCGCGTCGCCCCCCCGATTCGTTTCGTGCCTTGTGCCTTGGGCCCCCTGGGTGGGGGCCCGGGCAGCCCGCCGGCGAAAGTGGGGCGGGGGCCCGGGCCGCAGGACGCAGCCCCAAACGGCCCGCGCGGGATTATCCCCAGAAGCACCGCCTGCAACCCGGGCCATCGGGCCGCCCCCTCGCCAGAAAGGGGCCCGCCCCCCGGCGCCTCTCCCTGGGAGGCGGAGGCGGCCCCAGCAGACCATTTCCCCCGAAACCGTTCGCCTCCCGGGGAACCTCGGAGAAGGGGATGCGCCAATTGGATTTTCGCATCGGAATCTGACCCCCACAGTCTCCCCAGTAAGTATAAAGAATATCATCCCATCGTTACTAACATCAGGGAAAGCAGGGGTTTTTTTCCCCCCCAGTGGTTTTTTACCTTCTTTTTGAGTCCACCCGCTTGTCGCCTCCCCCAATTTTTTTTGGGAATCGTGACTCCATTTGGAAATGAAATGAAAAAAGAACGGATATAAACTGGGGGTTTTTACAACAGACATACTTTCCCGTTATTTAAAAACTGCTCCACTGTATTATACTACAATGAGCCAGAAAAATTGTTTTCAACTAGCAATTTGTTATTAGCCCCGAAAGTCGAACCCAAATTTCAAAGTTAACACGCCGGTTTTACTTTACCCCTATAAAAAAAGTCAGACTCTAGAACTCCAGCCCAACATTTAAAAACGAATGGGTTTTAGCCCAATATTTAAAAAAAATTTTGTAAAAATAAAATTAAAGAAGATGACACTTAATATTTTTTTGGCTCTTCAAATTTTTATAAACAAAGAAATAATGGCAGTTTTTAGAAATGTTATTTTTATAATTTAATTTAAATTTCCAAATTTTAAATTTGTGAAAAATATTAGTTTTAGAAAAAATTTTTTATGTCCTTTTTTAAAAGCTGATTTTTTGAACAGATTTTTTTAAAGCCCAAATTCTCCATCTTCAATTTTTCAATTCAAAAACCCTTTTTTTTTTTCGGGGGTAAAAGTTTTGCTGAAAATGGGGGTTAGACGATTTTTACCCCTATTTGATAAATACGAGGGGAAAAATTAAAGGGGAAAAAATTAGTAGAATAGAAATTTAGAAAGTGATTTTTTTTGAAATTTTCGGGAAATTTTTCCAAAATAAGGGAAAAATTTCGGGTTTTTCCCAAACATTGAACATTTAATTTCTGTGGGGTTTTAAAGTTTTTGGCCCGACTTTGTCTAAGCCGAAAACCTCTATCTTCAAAATTTTTTAATTTTAAAGAAATTTTTAATTTTCGAAAATATAAATTTTTGGGAAAAAGGACCGGGAGTTTACCGTTTCGGTTTTTTCAGTTTCCCTTTTTTTCGTTAAAAGGTTTGGGGAAATTTTTTAGAAAAAAATTTAAATTAAAAATATAACCCACCGATTTCTAGGGAATCCTCATATTTTTCGAAAAAGTGTAAATCTTATTTCAAAATCTTTTTCCAAGGGAAAAAAATATCATTCAGGAAAAAATTATATCTTCAATATTGATTCAATATTTTAGGAAAGGGTTAAAAAAAAATTGAAATTTTTCCAATTTTTGAAAATCCAAAAAATTTTTGATAAGATACCAATACCATTCTCTCTATTTTCTTCATCTTTCGAGGGCAAAAATTGAAAAAAAAATTTTGAACCTATTTTTTTTAGAAAATTTTAGAAATGGTGAGGAAGGGTTTATGAAGTAACCACTAAAAAGAAAAAAATCCGTTTCAAACTTCCCCAGGCCCTACTTCAAAATCAGACACACAGAAAACAGACAGACACACAGACAGCACAGAAGACAAAACAGGGCACAAGGAACACAGACAAAAACAGACACACCCGACACACAGAAAAGGGAAAACAGACAGAAACAGACAGACAGACACACAGACAGACAGAAGGCAAAAAGACAGACAGAAGACAGAACAAGAAGACAGAAGAAGACAGAAGACAACAGACAGAAGACACAAGGGGCAACACAAGCAGAAGACGCAAGACAGACAAAGACAGAACACAACAGAACACAAGAACCGGGAAAAAAGAAACACAGGCGGGAAACAGGGGCACAAAGGAAACACGGAAAAAACACGGAGAACCTTGGGGCAACACACGGACAGACAGACAGCCCCACAGAAAAGGGGCAGACACACGGACGGGCGGACAGACGGACAGACGGACAGACGGAAGGGGGGACAGACGGACAGACGGACAGACGGACAGACGGACAAAAGGACAGACGGAGAAAGAAAAGGGGTTTTTCTTTCTATTGTTTTTTTCATCAAAGGGCCCACAAAACCCCTCTGGCTATCTCCGGGTTAAAGGGTTTTTCTTAATTTTAAAAACTGGGTTTTTTCGTTTTTTTTTTGGGCAAAACCCGGCAATTAATTTTTCCAACCAAAATGCGCCAATTATTTCCCTTAGCATTACATCTTTCCTATACTACGTATCTTACTCCGTTTTATACGAGAAAGTAAAAAAAAAATCTTTTTCCCTTAAATACAATACTTAGTTCAGAAACAAAAAGGGTGTCCTCAGAATGGATTTTCCCTTTGTTTAAAGTTTTAATTTTCCCCGTTTGGGTCTGACTTTATGGGGATGATGTATGATCTTCGCCAAATACATTTTTTTTTTACATTTTCCCCAAATTTCGGTTTTCCCAATAGAAAATCCCAAAAATTCCCTTTGAACATTAAAAAAAAAAAATCTTGTCCGAAAGAAATTTTTCATTGACAAATTTAAACCATTTTTCGGAAAAATGGAAAAAAAACTACTTCAAAATTTGAAATTTAAAAATCTTTTTTTCGGCATTATTGAGTTTTCCCATAAATTTATTTTTAAAATCCTTAAAAACCACTACAAATGCAATAAATATACATATCCACGGGGAAAAGCATATTAACCGGGCAAAAAACATTAAAAATTAAAATGAATTTTTTTAAAAATATGGAATTCAAAAAATGAACTTTTTGTCATATTAAATAGTGTTATTTCCAATAACCGTTTGAAAAGTTTGAAGAAAAAATTTGGGAAAATTTTTGGGAAAAAGGGTTTTTGCTTTTGAAGATGCTGAATTTTGAGACGTTTTTCCAGCTTTGTTTCAAACACTTTTTGACAATATTTTAAAAATAATGTATTCATAAATAAAATAAATTTGAAAAATCCGTTTTAATCTTTAAAATTACCGACGGGGAAAGTCAAATTACATTTTGTAATTTTTGGGAAAAAAAAAAAAAGAATAGAGCAATATGGGGTTTTTGTCATCGAATAGGGGTTTATTTGGCACTAGTCCTCCAAAAAATTTAAAGGGAAAAGTTTGGGCCGTTTTTAGAAGTTCTTTTTTTTTAAAAAAATTTCAAATATTAAACACTTTTGCACGAAAATACTAGAATATTGGGAAAAAATTTTTTGAATTAATTTAAAGAACTCTTATGGGCAAAAAATTTTATAAGAAAATCTTGTCTTCAATTTTATAGTTGTAAAGACCCGGAAAAAAATTTTAAACTTTTGGGAAATTTGAAAATTCAGAGTAAAAACCCAAAAATCGGACTTATCCCTTTGTACGTGTAGTTTATTTTAATTTTCTTTAAAATTTAAAAAACTATTTGAAAGAGTTTTTTAATAAATTTTTTAAAAAGTCCCGTATTTTTGAAAACACCAAAATTTTAAAAGGGCGTTTTTAAAAATTTAAAGCCCCAACCTTTCCAATTCGATAGGGGCTTCAAGTTTGAAAAAATAGTATGGATTGTACAGACGCTCGCAGTGTTTACAGAGGGACAACCCGGGGAACAACAGACGGACGGGGGTTTGAAAAAACACTTTTTTTATCAGGGGTCCCAAAACGTGTATTTCCGTTGAAATCTCGAAATCGATTTTCCCAGCATTACATCATTTTCTTTTAATATAATTTTAAAAATAGTATTATAAAAAAATAATAATAATAATAATAATAATAATAATAATAATAATAATAATAATAATAATAATAATAATTTAAAGTTTTTTGGCGAGGCTCGGGGCCCTAGGGCCTGCCCCTTCCCCCAAAACCCCTGAGTTTACATTGATCAGAGTAGTAACATTTTATGTTACTCCCTTATGAGGGGGGGGAAAATTAAATTTACCTGGGGGGGGCAAAACTAGGGACCATCCCCGGGATACGCCTTGGGGGATTGAGTAAACCAGAAAACCCCAATCAGGATGGTTGGGCCGAAGGCATTATGGGGAGAAATGGGGGAAAAGAAAAATTAAAAAGGGGAAACATAAATAAAAGAAATAGAAAAATCGAAAGAGAAAAAAAAAGGAGAGGGAATAGGAAATTAACCGGGATTTTAATTTGGGGTGCAAAAAAAGGGGGCCCTCCCCTGCCAACAATTTCAAACCCCAAAACCTCAATTTAGGATGGCGGCTTTTGGGCCCCCATTTAAAATAAAAAATATTTATGGGTAGTAAAAAAAAGGTGAAGAAAAGGGGGCGTTTAGGGGGAAAGGGGCGTAAAGACATAAATGGGGAAAAACTGTAAGGGAAAAAGGGGAAAAAAAAAAGAAGAAAAAAGGAAGAAGAAGTAGTTGGAAATAAATTTTTTTTCCGGGAAAGGGAAAAAAATGTTGGGTTTTGGGATCTTGCCTTTTTTCATAAATATACAAACATTTGTAAAGAAGAGGCCCCAAAGGTTTTTAAGTTAATGGGAAGGGGAATTTTTTTTAATATTGGGCATTATTAAACAATGTAAAAATATAAAGGATATAAAATCAATTTTAAATTATTATTAAGGCCAATATATTGTGATATGAAATGATGAAGTACCAAAAAATGGCCGAAGTATTTTAGCATTTATTTGGAGCCCTGGCTAGTCTCTTTTTAAAAATTTTATTTGGGAAAAATTTTTTTCGGTAACCCCGAAAAATTTTTTTAAAAGGATGGAGGGGAGGAAAAAAGAGAATAGAGTAGTGAGGTATGGGGGGGAATTTTAATTTAAAAAAGTAAAAGGGGAAAGTGCGGCGTTTAGGGGGGCGGTGACCGGGGGTTTGGAGTGGGAAAAAAATCTGGAGGATGAAGAGGACATTAATCCATTCTTTTATATCGTTTTTACCTACCCAAGTATTTAATTGTTTTTGGAAATTTAGGAAAGTATTCAATGTTTTTGACTACTGGTAGTTTATTCAGGCCCGGATAGCTGTAATGGGAAAGATTTACTGAAAGGTCAGCGCAATTTTAAAAAACGAGCTGAACCACGAACTCGGTTTAATTTCGAGGTTAAATTTTATTAGACGTGTTCCGAGGGGAAATTTAAAAATTTTAAAAGAAAAAAGGATGAAATTTAAGTAACCGCCTTTTTTTTTAGGGAAGGGGAATGAGGGGAAAAAAGGGGAAATGGGCGATTTTTTTGAAAAAATATAAACCAAAGCCCTGGGGTTTTTGTTTCTTAAGTTTACGTTTAATTTGATGTCATGTTTTTCAGAAGAAAATCCCAAAATAAAATGTGGCCCTAAGTGATTTAATGAGGTTCCGTGTATTTAAATTTGGGAGAAGGTTCGAGGGGTTTCAGCAGTGCATTGCGGGAAAAACTTTTCGGGCAGGTTAGAGTTCCAGCTGGGGGGTGTTTTAATAAACACCCTAGGTTCTTTACTTCGGAACACCAAAGTAGAACGGGGTCATTTATATAAATTTTGGAGAGATAAAGGATATTTTTTTCCGGTTGGGTTTTTGAACTGGGTAATCATGCACTGTGATTTATTTTTGGGTTTAATTTGGGGAAAAAATGCCGCCCATTTGTTTAAGGGTTTTCAAACCTTTGTTAATTTTATGGGAGTGAGAAGAGTTCAGACGGGGGGGCCCCCTTTGATATATCAAGATCATCCCCGTACATTTGATGACTAATTTTAAGTGCATTTCCCCATCGTTTACATACATTAAGAATACTAGTGGTCCTAATACAGTGCCTTGGGCAACCCGGGGGGTTATTTTAAGGCCATTGAGCTGCGACTACCGGAAACCCCTCTTTGGGTTCTGGGAAAAAATAGTTAAAAAACCATATTTTTAGGCTGTCCAAAACCCCTGGGTTTTTAGTTTTTGGGGTAAGATGTCGGATCCCACTGAGTCGAACCCCCGAAAAATTTCCCGAAGAATTAAATATTATATTACCGTGATTTATAGCTATTTCCCGCATCTTCAATAAATTTTGTGGGGCAGTTCCCGTATTCCCGCCGGGAAAGGAAAAACCCGATCGTTTATCGTTTAAAAGGGGGGTTTGGGGATACAGTTTAGTTTTTTACGGGCGACTTTTTTGGTACTTTAGAAATAGTCGGGGGGATGCTAATTAAGGGGATTCAATAGAGTTTCTTGGGTTTATGCTGTCTTGGGAATAGGATGCACGAGGGACTTTTCCGTTAAAGGATATTGTCCGCTCATTAGGGGAGAAAATTTTCTATTTGAATGATTGGATAAGGGCACATCTATGCTATTTTTTTGGGAGTTTCATTTTTTATCATCGGTACCCCGAAGATTATATTTGAGACTTTGAACTATTTTTATTATATCCTCATGTTCCCCGGATGAAAAAAAAAATTTTGTCGTTGAATTTTTTTCTGAGTTTTTGGAAAAAGGGAGGGTTTCTCTTAAATTACAATCCCCTTAAGGCTTACCACAAAAATTTTAAATTTGGGGAAATTTTAGAAAATATTCTTTCAATTTGGGGGGAAGCTTTACCCATTCCTAGATTTTCCCAAATTTTTCCCAAAACTTTCCCAGTCGGGACTCTTTCCGGGAAAGGGGAAAATTTTTTTTAGCTTGCGCTTTTTGCGAACCAAATTTCCCGAGCATTTTTGTAATTTTTTAAAAAAAATTTGCATAATAATATCCGTTAATATAATATTTTTTTTAATATAAAATAATAATTTTAAAAAAGTTCCAAAAATAAATAACGAGGTGCTACGAAGCCCTTTCTAAATAAAGTTTTCTAATTTTCCCTTGGGGGTGAAATTTTTTAAAATCTTGTTTTAATTTCTGGTCATCTGCCATCTATCGTCGCCCAAAAAACATTTTTTTAAAAAAAAAGTAAAACCCCTCGTCATAAATAGAAATTTTAAAAAAGAATTTGGGTATTATTAACTTTAAAAAACAAATTTTAAGTTCTTTTTTATAGTAATAATTCCCCATTCAGATTTTTTAAACACTTATTTGAAATCATTTGAAGAAAATCCCCAACAAATGCAATAATGTATACAAATCGGTGGGAAATTTGGGTATTATCGGCGTGAGATATATTTTAAAAATTTTATTTTGTAATTTTTGAAAAAAAACGAATGCTGAAGATTGCCATTTTCATATCCGTTGGAAAAGTTTGGAAAAAAAAATTTGAGTCATTTTTAAGAAAATGGCAGGGGCGATTCTGAAAATGCAGAATTTTAGGCCCCGTTTCACAGAAAACTTTTGAGTTTTCGGGAAAATTTATCTGAATTATTTAAAGCATATTTACTCATAAATACAATAATGTAAAAATCTTTAATGTAAAATTTACGTGGGGGGGCAAGTCAAAAATTACATTTTTTTAATTGTTGAAAAAAACAGAACAATAGAGGGTTCATGGTATTTATGTCATCGTATAAAGGGTTTTTTTGGGAAATAACCCTAAAAATTAATGAAAAAAATTGGAACGATTTTGAGAAAATCTTTTTTTTATTATTTTTAAAATTACAAACATTGCACTCACTATTTCACGAAAAATACTAAAATTTAAAAAAAGGGAAAAATCTAAATATGGATAAAAAATTTAATTTGAAAGAAAAATCTGTCTTGAATTTTTAGTTATAGGAAGACGCCGAAAATAATTCAATGGAAATTTTCATTGAAACATTTGGGCCCGTTTTTTTAAAAATGGGTTTTAATTCTTTAAATGCGAAATTAAATTTTTTTTTACAGAAAACTATTGAGTTTGATAAACTTTTATTAAGAATTTGAGGTACTTTTTAACCCAAAAGCAATAATGTATAGAAAGGGTTATAATATGGAAATTTAAAGGGGGTGAGATATTTTTAAAAAAAAGGATTTTTTTCTTTTTAAAAAATGAAAAATACACCAAAAGAATCTTTCCCTCATTTAAAAGGAAAAATTGGGAGATAAGAAAAAAATTGGTCTGTTTGGGAAAAAGGGGTTTGCGCAAAAAAAGCAAAAATTTGCTTATTTTTTAAAAAAAGGGCTTTGGGAAATTTGGGAAAATTTATTTGGCATTATTTAAAAACATATGGGACTATAAATTTAAAAGATAAAGAACAAATTTCCGCCAATGTATTTAAAACAACGTGAGAGACAAATTTTTCAAAAATTTTTTTTGTATTTTTGAAAAAAAAATTTGGTAAATTTTGTCATTTTTTAGATTACATTTAGACTATCCCTTCCAAAAGGGGAAGAAAAATTTTGGGGTGATTTTTTTTATTTTTTTTAATTGCAATATTTTTGCAATATTTGTAAATTCAAATTTTGGAAAAAAATTAAAAACCTTTAATGAAAGAACTAATTTTGGGTAACAAATTTTTTTTGAAGGAAAAAACCTATCTTGAATATTGTAGTTTAAAAAGTTGCCGAAAAAAAAATTTCTATTTTAAAAAAATTTAGTTAAAACTGAAAATCGTCCTATGCCCCCTTTTTAAAAGTATTTTCCCGTATTTTACAAGAAATTTTAAAATAAATTGGGTCAATTTTTTTAAAATTTTTAAAATATCCCCAGGGGCGATAAAGTTCTTTCCCAAAATTAATGAATATATGAAACGCAGAGCTTGATTTAGAAAAATGGGAAAATTTTTCAAATTGGAAAAGAAATCTATGCATGGTTTTTGGACTATATTTGTTCCCTTAAACCCGACGGGCGGACGGACAGACGGAGGGTGTTTTTTCAATTTTTTTTCCCCCGGATCCACAGAAAAAGGGGTCTGGCTTCACATGTTAGGGGGTTTTTTTAATTTTTCAATTGTATGTTTTAAACTTTTCAATTGGGGGTGCGGTTAATTTTTTTTGCCGAATATGCACAGTTTTTTTGCGCTTATATAAACCCTTTTTTTATACTACCAATTTTCTTTCCAATACGTACGTATACGAAAAAATAAGAAGGAAAAAAAACACAATTTATGTCCTTCTCTCTTTCAAATTGGGTTTTGCTCATTTTTCATCCTGGAAAGTTCCCAAAAGAAAATTATAATTATCTAATTGCAGAATCAGAAACTTTTAATATATTGAAATTTCCCTTATTTCCCAAATTCACATAGTTCAGTAAAAAGGGTTTTATCTCCTTTTTTTAATGGCACAATCCTTTAAATTGGGGTAACACCCTTTTTTTCATTCTTTAAAAATTTCCCCCCTTTTCCCCCTTTTAAATTTCAAAAAGCCTAAAAATTTTTTACCCTTTTTAACATTTACGCATTTTCTTAGTTTAAAGAAAAAGTGATCTTTTTCTTCTTTTTTTTGAATTTTAAATAATTCCCCGTTGAACCCAAATTTAAATTTTTCTGGCGAGTGTCCCCCAAAAACTGAAAATTGAATTGTAATTGTCATTCTTGCACACCCCCGGGAGGAGAATTCTGGCGTATTCTTTCCCCTGCAGGGCCCACAACCTTCCCGTCTATAAATTCCAAATCGTACTTATCCGACCACACCCGCCTTTTTATGATGAATATGTGGAGACTGTAAATTTACTGTACTGCGTGTATACCAAGTAAGAATACCAAAAAAAAGAAATAAATAAAAAAAATAAACAAGTATAAGGTCCTATTCTCTTTTTAAACCCTGCACTTTGATCAAAATTGCGGGCCCCGAAATGGCAAACAATCCTTCCTTTTTCTCGTAATATTTATTTATTTTTTTTAAACAAAAAAAAGTTAAAACTGATGACGTGCTATGGGGAGAAAATAATTTGTGCCCTTTTCCAAAAAATTTGTCACCTACACTGTCATATGCCACTTTAAATTTTGGGAAAAAGCTCCCTTTAAAAGAATCTATTTTTAAAGGGTAAAAAAATAAATTTTGGTTTTTTCCCTGTTATCCCCTTTGGGAAAAACACTTTTGCCCCTTCATGGAAACGATAATTTGAATTTAAATTTTTTTCCCCCTGAATTTCTAAAAGACGGGCCCCGAAAAAGAAGTTACATTTATGTCCAGAAGCAAAAAAAGGGGCCATCCAGCATTTTTCTCAATGGATTAGGGGAAAAATGGGCGAAAAAACCCGATCGAGATAGGGGGCATTTACCCCGAAAGGGTTCAATACAATACTTGTTTGGAGGTTTTTTTACACATTTGTACAGTTCAAAAAGGGTAAATTGCATTATGTATCATTGTTAAAATTTGTTACTTTTTGGATTTTAACCCTGCAATAGATTTTTTCTCATGCATAATAAATTTTCAATTAATGATTAATGGTTTATAAATAAACTAATTACCCCCTTAATCTGGGGGATGAGTTTTTCTTTCCCGAATATGGGTGGGGGTTGGGGGGCTGGATTTTCCTGAAGGGCTGTTCCCAGTTCCCAAACGTCTTATCCGCTTTGGGAAAAAAGTTTCCGTACTACGGGGATCGCGCCCCCCATCACACAAAATTTAATCCTCTCTAAATTCGGCCAAATCGGGACATTTACCTCAAAAGTATTTGCAGAAGTCATTAACCCCATTTTATTTAGGGGGGTGTTGATCGACACTTGAACACGAATGCCCCTAACGCACCTTTTCCAAAAGCGCCGGGTTTTTGAAAATCCCGCCCCCTTTTGCTTTCGAATAGCGCCCTTTATCGCCCCTTTGTCCCGTTCCCGGGGTTTTTTGGTCCGAGGGGGGGGGGGGAGGTGGCCAAAACCCACCAACCTTTACATAGGTCTCGTCCTGGGGTTGAAATTTTTTTTTGATTCTTTCCCCCTCTCCAGGCCCCTTGATCTACATTGGTTGAAAAACCCCGTTTCCTTAAAGTTGGAATGCTTTCCTTCCAAAATTTGGCTTTTACATCTAGTGGTGTCTGTTAAGACCCAAAGGGTTTATATTTCGTCTCCCGGGCGTTATAGCATCCCGGGGGCTCAATAAAAATTTCCGGGCCGTCCAGTGGTTTTTGGAACGGGCCCCGTCAATAACAGTTAAACAGAAGCAAAGAGGATAGACATAGCCGGGTTTGATTCATCTCTTGAAAAATCGCCCCCTCTCATTAGGAATCGCACCTTCCCCTTCCGGAAGCCAATTCTACCATTTCGGTTTTAGAAACCACTGCCTGTAACCGTTTTTTTGGGTGGGAAACTGTCAAGGCTGTTTGTTTTTCTCTACCAGCAAAAAAAGTTTCCTTTGGAGGATACCGGGCAGGATCCCCGGCTTTTTTTCCCCTGGCTTTTATGGGGCCTTGAGAAAAGAAAAAATGGAATAGGGGTTTGACTCACTGGACCGGAGGCTAAAAGCTCGGGGGGCGAGGCGAAGGTCCTAGGACCTATTCTAAATAGGGCTAGCTGAAACTTGATTTTAAAACCCTCAGACGGGGCAATGATTTATTCTGCAAAACACAGTAGCTTCAGCTCCCAAAAGCGCCAAAAAACCTTTTGATATGTAGTCTCTTTTTTTTTCTCGCCCACCTGTCAGGCCGGGGTTTTTCCAACAAACGGGCCCAAATTTTTTTCCCCACGTCCTGGATGCCCTTTCTCCAAAGTCATTTTTTTATAGTATACTCCGAAAGAAGACTTTCCCCGCTCTAGGCACAGCAGTCCGCCAATTTCGCTGCGCCCCTTAATCCAAACTTAAACTCAGCTCTGGGTAAAAAACCCAAAAAAATTTTTAAAAACCCTGGTTTTTTTTCGGTTAAGGCCGAATCCCATAAAGTCTCCTTTTGATGCTTTTTTGGGTCCGGAACTTTGGGGGGTGATTCCCAAAACGAATGGGTTACCTTTTTAATTCTTTCTGCATTTGGGGATAAAAAAATTAAGGGGGGGAACACTATATGGGTAATATCAGATGCCGAAATTTTTTTCAAATCCCCCATTTTTTCCACCACCCCTGGGCCCACTGTGCGAGGGCCCCGAAAGGGGTGGGTCGTGAACCCCCCGGCCGGGGGCTTCCCAGCCTTGTTTTTCCGGGGGCCCTTTACCCCCCCAGCGCCCAGTGTCGGCTGGCGGGCGCCAGAGGAGCACGTCGTGGGCTGCAGCCCCTTCCCCCCTGACGTGGGGTCCAAATTTTTTCTGTCCGGGATTTCCCTTTCCACCTTGTTCCCCTTCCTTTTAAAAAACCGAGACTCGCCTTTTGCCCGTCCCTTGGGTGCTCCTCCCCTGCCCCGGGGATGCTTTCCGGGGCCACCGCGTGGGGTGAGAGAAGGGCTTTTGGCCGTCAACTGCAAACCCATTACAGGTGGCTTTCGGCCATTCGGTTCATTACAGGAGGTTCAAGGGCAAACAGGGGGGGGCTTCTCGGAATTACCAGTGTAGGTTTTCTACCGGCATCTACTCCACCCAAAACTCTCTTTTACATCCGACGCCCAAAGAGAAGGTATTAGGTAATGTAATTAAATACATGTAAAATTTTTCATTATTTCCGGTATCAGAACCAAAAATACGAGTTTTTTTAAAAAATTTTCCTGCACTTTACAGCTTTTTTCACTAGTAAATACATAGCAAACGATAAAATAAAATTAATTTACGAGATAGATATGTTTTAATATATTTTTTAAAAGGGGAAAGGGAAAAGCAGATATCAGAAATTGCTTAATAATTGATGCGTTAAAAATTAACTTTTCAGAAGGTTTTTTAGGATTTCTCTCAAAAAAACAATACCAATCGTAGAAATACATGCCATCTATTTTAACATAGTGAATTTCCCCCAATTGGGAAAAAATGCGCCGGCCTAGTCCCCGGGAAAAGGGTCTAATTTTCCCCAAAATAATGGAATGTATTTAAACTGAACTCAGATTATATTTGGGGAAATTTAATTTGGCTTTAAAAATGTTTAATAGAAACGCTTGGGGGAATACATGGTGTCGTGAGATCTGGGATCCAGCATTCGATATCCATCAAAACCTTTTTTTCGCTGGCGAGAAAGGGCCCTCTCATTAACAGACCTAGTATCGGTTCCGTTCGTTTCGATAATGGCGGCCCGCCCTTTTGGGAGGAGAATTCCGGAAATCTGATCGATAATTTTTGAGAATTTCGTTCGATCAATTGATCTGACGAATGGGCAGTGCCTAACGAACCACGAACCGCGCGCGATCTTTCCCTTTCCCTTTTTTCAAATTCCCCCACTTACAAAAAACGCTTCATTCCATGCATTTTTTTACTCATTCCCGGGGAAGGGCGGGGCTTAGAACCCTTTTGTTGTGGCTTGTCCCCTGATGTGGAAAAAACTGGCTGGAGAAAAAAACCCCCCCCAAGCCAACGTGTAGGGTTTGGGGCCGGATATCGCCATCCGGGTTTTTTTTTCCAAACAGGAATTCCCTCAGTGAGCAACGCCCCCAACCGGGAAAAATCCTAAGCTTCCGGACGGGCTAAGGTGGGGCTAGGGGGTGGTGTGTAAAAGGAGGGGGGAAACAGGAAAATTTTAAGAAAGGGAAAAAATCCGCCGGGTTTCCGGCCCCCTTTGGGAAAAACTGCCCCGCCCTTGCCTTTTATTGATCAAAAAACCGAAAAACAAAACCGATCAGAAAACAACTGACCGCCGGTTTCCCTCCAAACAGTGACTGATTCGGCCCAAACCATCAACCGGTCGAAAATCCTGCACCGTTGTGACTCCCAAAACCCGGGGTCCCGGGACTACAGTGACATCAGTGGATGCCCTGAACCATTTTCCGGTGAGAGGAGGGGAAAGAAACATTTTTTTCCTCTGGGAAAGGGGGTGGAGTCACCAAAACGCGTGTTATTGCCAAGATCCTGTTTTGTTAGATAAATGTCTTACAGGTTGTAAAAAGAATCCCGCGGAAAAGGGTAATTTCCCCCCTCAGGATTTGACACGACGAATGACACTTCATTTTTTTCTCGACTGGGCAACCGGGGAAAGGGCCCAATCGGGTGGAAAGACGCAGGTTACAACTGGGTTTTACCCGAAGTATTTCTGCACAGATCGTTGAGTAAATTTAATCTTTTGTAAATTGGCAATTTTTAATAATTAAATTTCCTTGGAAGTGTGGGAAAAATTTTATTTGTTTTTAACAAAAATCAATAATTTTACGTTTTTTCGTTGTTTATTAATTTTTGGGGGATTGTCCTAAATTTTTCCGGGCTTCTTCAAAAGGGGGTTTTAATGTATTTAGAATCCCAAATTTTTAAAGGCTTGCTGGGGAAGAAAAGTAAGCCTTTCCCCTTTTCTAAAAGATTTTATTTCTATGCAAATTTTTTAAAAATAAATCCCAAAAAACTAAACATATGGCGACAACCAACCCCATATCAATATCATCTTATTACCAAAAAACCACCCAAAATTTTTTTTTTAAATTTTAAGAGAAACAAGAAGTCCTTCGGGTTTACTCTCTGAGTAAACCCCAGAGTTCATCGTGTTTTTGCGTAAATGGTGCTGGATGCCCCGATCTTTGGGTTTACTGGGGCCCATTGGGGCGGGGCCGCCTTTGGGGAAACGGGTGTGGGGGCGTGCGAGAGCGTGCGGAGGCGTGTGGGCGGGGCCGCCAAAACCCAAAGGGCCCCCAGAAGGGGAAGTCGCGTGCGGGCCCCGGGGTGATAAGGGGTTCCGTTTCCCCGAGCCCGGCGATTTTCGAGAAACTCAACCGAACGACGGCGGGAAGGGACGCCACAGGGTCGATAGGACAGTTACAATTCAACGGGAAATTTTAAATTTTTTTTTTTGGCCAGTACAGTGTTAAAAGGGGATTTGGGTTTTTTAAAAGGGGTTTTCCGACAAGGCCCCTAACTTTGTGTAATGTTCAGGCAATGAACTTCGTTATATTGTTTCTTTTCCCCAAATCTATAACAAAAATTCTTAACAAGTCCAAATATGATATAATTTATCTCTGATTCTTAACGATTATTTTCAAACCCCGTAAATTTTTTAAAAAAATTTTTGTTTTGATATTTCCCTCGAGGAATTTGTGAATTTATTAACAAATTTTAATGGTCCCGCACTTGTCGCTCGACCATCTCAGAAAAAAAGACACCTTTGGGATACCAAAATTTTCCCCCAAAATTTGTTTTGTTAAAACTGTTTTTTAAATTTTTGGCGAGTTCCAAATACGCCCTTTTTATGCCCCGCGCAATTTTTCCCCTTAGATATTTAAGGTTTTTAAAAAGACTTTGGGCAGTTTTTTGTATCTTTTTTAAACCAAAAATCTGAAATTTTAAATTTTAAAAAAAGGGTTATTTTACTTTAAATTTTAATTTTTGGGCTTTTGTTCAACAAATCACGAATTTAAAAAATTTTATTTTCAGAGAGTATTTTTAAGAAGAAAAATAAAACCCCTTTTTGTGTTTTTACCCCCAGGGGTCCCTTTTTTAAAAAAATCTATGATTTTTTAGATCCTTTAAAGGGTAATTTAAAATTTTTGACCCCTTAAATAGAATTACCTTTCTTTTGAATATGTAACGATACAAATTGCCAAAACTTGATGGGAAGTTCATCAATAAAACTTTCGACATTCCGGAAAGATGTTTTCAAATTTGTTTTGGGGAAAAAAAAATAAAAATAAAAATTATTTTTAAAAAACCCCCCTCCGTGAACAAGCATTGAAAACCCCCCCCGCATTAGTTAAAGAAATATTTTTCAAAACCCTTTTTACCTGGCACGGGCAAAGCCTCCCTTTCCGGGCCCCCCCCCAGGAGTCGTCGACCGCGCTCTTTTGCAACCGGCCGACCGCCGCCGACCGCCCCTCCGCCGCCGCCCCCCTCGGGCCACCCCAAAACCCAAAAAAAATGGATTTACCCGCAGAGATCTTGGGTTTAATTGGGCCTTGGCCCACTTTATTTAATTTGGGGAACCCGGGGCAACTGCTCGCCAAATCCCCCAGTAATGGGATAGGTTTTTCTATTTGCCCAGTGGCGAGCATTCCCCCGGGTTCCCCCACCCAGGGCGTGTCGGGCTTTTTTGACACAAAGGGAACGAAAATTCGCCCAACACCCCGGGTGCTCGGGATTGGGTGGAAAAAAAAAAGCCCCGCTTCCTTTGGGGAAAACTGAAAGTGGGGCTGCCCCACTCAAGTGAGGCGCGCCCACCCCCAGGGAAAAAATTTTTAAAAGGGAAAGGTTATTTTTAAACAGACCCCCCCGCCCAGCGTCAGCTTTTGAAAAAAACCGGGATGGGGACAAAAAGGGAAATAAGGCGCCGCTTTTTTCATTGGGAAACCCGATGGGGTGAAAAAGCTATCGATTCTCATGGGCGCTCAAAAAAGGACGGCCGTCGGCCCTTTTAAAAAGCGCAAACCAGCATTCCCCCAAAGGCCCTCCGAGACCAATCTATCTGGCCCCCTAAAAATTTTTAAAAACGAAACCAAGCTGCCGCTTCCCAAAGACCTTTCCACCCCCCTGAGGGGGATTTTAATTTCCCCTGGAAATGGGCCCGGAAAATTTTGGGGTTTTTCCTCACCGGAAAAACCCCGGACTGGTTTTAAGTGCCGCCCCCCCACCGCCCGTGGCTGATTTCTGGGCAAATCACGGTGGCATTTCCCCTCCGGGGTGGGGGTCGGCTTTTTTGTCGTGCGTAGGGTCTCCTCCCTTAAATTTTACTTTATTTAACCTTCAAAATTCCACGATCTCCAATTGGGAAAGCCCTTTCCCAAATTTTTCTTTTAACGTACCCATTCGAAAATTACGGTTTTTAAAACTTGAACTTGCAATGGTTTGTTGTTACCCGCAACTTCTTTCCTTTGTTTCGACTCCCAACCCGCTCGAGTTCCCAATTGGCATTTCATGCTTCCCGGGGCTTTCATAAATTAGCTTTGGCGGCCAAGGGGCCTGGACCAGGGGGGAACCCTGGCGTATTAAAAGGGGGATTATTTCCAAAAAAAGGCGGGGAAAAATCCCCCAGGGGTTTCGCGGGCCGACGCCCGGGGCGATGGTTGGGGCGCTGTCGCCCGTCGATCCGCCTGGCTGAAGGAGAACTGGGTCCCCCCGTCACCGCCCGGGTGCAGGCCCCGGGCCCAAACCCCCCGGGAAATCATCAGTCGGCATAATAAATAAGGGAATGACTGATCGGGGGACGTCGGCCTTTTCCCGCCGAGAAAAACTCCCATTATGAAAAGGGGGGATTAAATGGTAGTACGGGCGTTTTTGCAGCGGCTCATTGATTTGTTTGCTTGTGATAAATTTTGAAAAAAAAAGGCCGGAAATCACCAAAATTTTTTTAAAAACCCATGCAAAAATCATTTTGCCCCCAAAATATCTCATCTCCCTTTTCCATTTTTAAACCGTCCCCCCGGGGATTCATTTTATCAAAAATTTGGTTTATTTGACTTTTTGGTCCCTTTTTCCTAACCAAAAAATTTTTCTTTTTTTTAAAACATTAATAAAATAATAAAATTTTTTTTTACTGGATAAAAGATAAAGGAAAATTACGATAAAGATGAATTAGGAAAAAGCGATCTTGATTGTCGTGCATATTATTTTTTTTATTTTAGAGTCCCATTTTTTTATTTTTCAAAATAAAAAAAATTTTAATGTTATTTTTGGTTTTTTTAAATTTCAAACCCCCAAGAACCCCGGGGTTTGGGAACCAAAGGGGTTTTTAAAAAACATTTTAAAAAAATTAAACCATCATTAGCCTATTAATATTTATTTCGGGGGAAAAAGTTTGGGATTTTCCAAGAAAACGTGCGCAGATTCTACCCTATAATCACAAAAAGTTTTTACCAAAAGCGAAAAATAATCGAATAAAGAACGAATAAAAAATTGGGGGAAAGATACACCTTGGCGCCGCAACGGACGAGTGGTATTTGGTCTGCGGGAGCATTTCATTAAAAGGTATAAATAATTTTACCAGGCCTTCGTTTGGTTTTTGCGGGACTTTGGGCCCCTATTTTTGTAATCGGAGAAGAGGAACAAAATCCTGGGGCGTAGTGTTGGGGTTTCAAACACCAACGTGCATCAATTGCGACAGAAACCAAAGAAGAAATTGGAAACCCGGGGAGTTGTTTTTCTCTGATTGGAGGGAAAGAAACATTTTTTTCATTATTTTTTTTTTTTATCAGCAGTTAAATATAATTTAAAAAATTCTGAATGAAAAATGACGTCTAATTGGAGGACCCCTTGGGGGATTGTGTTTTTAAATTACAGGATATATTTTGTATTATAAAAAATCCATAGGTGGAAAAAGGGGGTTTAACCCCCTCTCATCTCTTCCACCGTACGAAGATGCCGTCTGGACAGTCGATTACACAAACAGGGGCCACCTGAGTATAGAATTTTTCTTTTTTGTCTATTTTTTTTCTACAAAGATGTAAGGTCAACTTTTTTTTTTTTAAATGGAATTAAGATAAATTTTTAAACGTATCAAATTTGGGCTTGGAATTTTTAAATATGGGGATATCTTCGTGTTTAAGCGGGTCGTTTTTTAGGAAAATTTATGTAACGTATTTTCCATTGAAGCGGCGATTTCCCCTTCGCCCTTTCCCTGACTAAATGGGGGAAATTCGCGGGGGTCCGTCCCTTTGGGCAAACGCGGGGCATTTATGATCCCCCAAGAACAACTAATACTGAACTAATTTCGCCGAATGATGACTTTTGCCCCCAAAGGGAAAAGTCAAATGCTGCATACCGGGTTTTGGAAAGTAATTTTTTTTCGGGTTCGGGACAACTTGATAAAAATTTTTTAAAAATTTTAAGTAAATAATACAAAAAAAATTTTCTTATTCAAAAAGAGAAAAATATAAACAATACTTATTAAATCAGAAGAAATGAATGACCTAAGAAACTGGGGTTTAAGGGCAACATTTCCCAGAGGCGGGATTTTTTTCTTCAGACCTCCAGACCTTTTTACTTGACTCACTGTAGAACGGTCTTTTAAACGTTTTTGGATAAGGCAAAACCAAATTTTTGGACATTTTTTCCTTTTGTTTCTCGGGGAAGGGAAAAGGCCAAAACCGAATGGAAAAAAATGCATTGGGCCCAAACTTTATTCATAATCGTTTACGGGAAAAATTAAAGGCCCATTGAATTTATTTTCTTCTTTTTTTCTAGGTTTTTTTCCCGCCGACAGCCGGTTACCCTTTACGTCCGATGGGACCCTTTCGATACATTTTTCACCAAAACCTTGCGGGGTCCCCTGATCTGGGGTCAGCAGAACGAAAAGGCCCCCCCGGGCAACACATACATACAAAAAACAAGGGGCAAACAAAATGCCCAAGGCGGGACTCGAACCCGTGACCCCTTTGGGCCGAAGTGCTGAGTCGGTAAAGCCTTAGCCAATTTGGCCCATCCAGTTCGGGGAATTTTATTTAATAAAGGGCCCATAATAATATCCTGATTATAGAAGGGATTTTTTTATAATTACATATTTTTTTCTTTCTACTTACCGTTCTCAAATTTGTAATCTTGGGGAAACGGGCCCCTTTCCCAAACAATATTCAATTTTTTTGTTACATAGTTTTACATATTTGGAAAAAAAATGAATATTTTAATATTTTGGTATTTTTTACGAATATTTTTTTATATTTGTTTTCCTTTTTTTATTTTATCTTTTTTACATTTATTATTAATTCTGCAATTAAGTGTCCAACGGGTGAGAATATCTTAATTTTTCATGCATTCACATTGACCTAAATGATCAAAAAGTAGTTAATTAAAATATATTTTCATGAAAAAAATTTTTTTAAAAAACATCATTTTTTACATTTTTACTGCGTGCCGTCTCCTTCAGGTAGCCCCCTGTAAAGACGCTGATGTTCTCACAGTCGCGGGGGTCTGTATTATCCCGGGGACGGGGAAATGCGCGTAAGGGCTGAGATCATTTTTCATTTGGAATTTCGAAAACTATTCCCTCGCGGGTCGGGGACTTTTTAGCCTTAATTTCGGAAAACATTGGGGGCGCCAAAAGTAACATTGGAAAAGAGTGCTTAACGTTGTAGTGATGTTTCGGTCGTCGAATCGCTATTTGTACAATGTCATCTATTGCGTCTAGTCGGGCTGCAAAACTAGAGTTAGTTAGTTATTAGTTAGTTAATGCCTTATTTTACGGGGGAGACTCGGGCCCCTCAGACCCGCTCTTCCGCCTGACCCGCAAATTCCCCCTACGCCCCCTTTTTACCATCTAGCGGAGAAAAAAAGGAATTTTGGGCGAAACAGGCGATTTTTAATTTGGCTCAGAGACTTCTTTTTTGGCGAAGATCTTTACATTTCAAAAAGTACTAAAATGGAACAAGCTTTACTTCCTTTTCGAAGGAAGGATACGAAGAATTTTTTGGGCCCCAAAAAAAAACCTGAAAAAAAAGATCCCCCACCTTTTCTACCGATGGGAAAAATTGTATGGGCAAAGGTGCATCAACCTTTTCCTTTCCCAAAAGAGTTTTGAAATGTAAGGGATTATTTTTAAAATTTGTTTAAAAGGAAATTTTTATAAATTTAATTTCTTAATTTTTAAATTTTTATAATTAAATAATTTTTAAAATTACAATTTTATCCGATTTTTTATATTTATTAATATTCTTTTTCATTGGCATATTTTTGCAATTTTGACGTTTCAAAACATATTTTTCCGGTTCTAATTGATTGCCAAAAATATCGTCGGAAGGGGTTTTCTTGTTTATCTCTTTTGCTTTTTCTATTATTTGGGGATTATAACATTCCTGCTGAAAAAATTAAATTGTAATTGTTTTTTAAATTAAATCAGTTTATAAATGGGGGTACAAATGGGATAGACTTTTTTCGTAGATTTTTTAAAAATTTCCTTGGGGAAGACTGGCTGGAAGGTCCTGCCCATTCTTTCCCAAAAACCTTATCGTCGCCCAAAGTACATATTTTTGACATTTTTTCCAATATTTTTGGTTTTCCCAAGAGTAGAACCGAAATATTACTTCCCAAAACTATTAAAGAAAATTTAAAAAAATTTTTTATTCAAAATGTTAACCGATTTAAAAAAAATTATAAGGGATTTCAAATGCGAAATTCAAAATTTTTCACAGGGAAACTACTGATTTTCCGAAAAACTTTATTTAAAGTCATTTAAAAAACTTCTACTCACAAATGTAATAAGTATACTGTGCGTCATGCAGTTGCAATAATAATAAAAAACGAGTGTGGGGGTTTTGTAATTTAGAGGGTTTAAACGGGCCACCACCTTATTACAAATAACTAAATTTTAAAATCCCTAAAGGAGTAATTTCCCCTTACGGGTACCACACCACTACGCACTAATCTCAAGCATTAATGGCGTGGGCGCCAACCCAAACCGACTCAACCTTTGAGTCAGCCTCCTTATGGCAAAACATTGCCGGCCCCCGGACAGCCCGGGGGCCCCGGGCCCCCCAGACCCGATCCGTGCCGCACCGCGTGCCGTAACCAAAAGAGCGTTCCCCCCGCTCGCCAGGGCTGACGCCCCGGCCCCTTCCCCCCCCCACGTTGCCTCCTAGGGTTTTCCCCCCGACGTCACATCCGGGTCGTAAACAAAGGCCGACGCGTGGGGGCTTTGGGGTCGCCTACCCCGCGGGCCCATTACAATTGCGTTTTTTGCATGACGCTACAATAAAATGGATGGGAAAAAGGGGCATATTAACGGTGGGGAAACTAAAAAAAATTTTATTTGTGTAATTTTAAAAAAAAAAATACATCACAATGAACTTTACGTCATATAAAATAGTAAAATTTGAATTCCTTGGAAAAAAGTGAAAAAAAAAATTCGGATATAGAGAAAATGCCGTTTGAGCGTTTATAAAAAATTAAAATTTTTTAAATCAAAATTTTAAAGAAATTTTTGAGTTTTTGAGAAACTTTATTTGACATTATTTAAAGCAAAAGTACCATAGATATAATAATGTGAAGAAAAAGGCCACTAATTTAAATTACCGACGGAGAGACAAGTCAAAAAAATTTTCATTTTTCATTTCTAGAAAAAAAAAAGAAAATGTTGGCCCGGTGGCCGGGGGTCGCAAGGCAGTAGTGTCGTAGTGATCTCGGGGCCCACGGGTCGCGGGGTTAGTCCCCCCTCGGGCATGGTTGATTTTTTTCCGTCCTTTCACCCCCCTCATCACCATTTCTTTCCCCCCCTTTAATTAAAAACGTTAATACCAATGGAAAAAAGAGGGAAAATACATCGAAAACAGCAGTGCCCAGAAAAAAATTAGCAGTAAAATATGGGCCCCTTTAAACTAGAAAAACGAGAACCCATTCGAATAAGTGGGAAAAATTTTTGGAGCCGAAACAGCAGTAGAAACCCAGCTTGCATGTACGTGCCGTGAAGACGTTTGCCAATGGCAAGGGTGCCCCCCCTACCGGCAAGGGCCCGCCGAAACCTTTTTGCACATTCGTCGCCCCGGTGGCAGTCGTCCTTCTTGAGGCAGAATGTCCGCAGAACATGCCGTTGTTCAAGAAAATTGCTGGGCGGCCCATTGCTTTACAGAGGAGACGCGTGAAGCAGAAAGGAGCCGCGCACATTTTCATTTCCTGATGTTGATATTTGCACCAGGAAAAGCGCAGGCTAGCTTTCAGAACAAAGAGTCTCGACGATATGATAAAAATCACACCCTTTTCACCCACAAACTGGCAGATCAGTAGGCAGCCATAAGTCTCCTAATTTTGAGGTCGAGTTCGATCGGAAACAGGAACACAGCTTTTTCGCAAAAAAGTCTAGGCGAAAAAGAACCCCCGCCGTATTTCACCGCTGCCTCGAAGAGCAATTTAAGTGCAGTGCACGGTAATTTTTTTCGTAGCGCCTGACTCTTGAGACAGAAAAGCTATGCCCTGTGAGAGGATCGTACACAACCAAGAATGAGACTTACCTGCTCCCTACTGCGCTACGGGTGCGGGTGAAAGTCGGGGGAATTCTTTTCATATCGCATAAGACTTTGGTCAGAACAGCTATGCCCTGGTGAGAATCTAAGTCGCCCCTTTAAGATTATGACACAGCGCTGCCAACTGCGCTCTCGAGACTAAGTGAAAGGGTGGAGTTCTGTTCATATTGCCTGAAACACTTGCGGCAGTAAGGGATGGTTTATTGATGGGGGCCTTTTAAAAAAAAATGTTTGAAATCTTAAATAATAAATAAAGGTCTTGTACATGTTTTGAGAAAACTAGTTTTGTCTGCATAATTTGTGCTTAAGCAAATGCTAGTTATAATTATTTTTTCAAAAACAGCTCCGAATTTTTTACTACTTTTTTCCCAGATACAGCAATGGACGAATAAAAATGGTGCATGTCATTTTTGATGTATCAGAATTTTTTAAAATTCCAAAGTTAGAAATAATCGATAAATACTACTGAATCTTCACTAGTTATTTAAAAAAAGAATTCGCCATGTCACTCGGAAAGATCTCTAATATGTTTTAGACATTTGGTTAAAAGTCTTTTTATTTTTTATTCGTGTTACGTTCAGTAACTTTAAACATTTTTAATCCGTTAATGTCCGGGGTACATTAAATGATTCTTTTTTTGTTCGTCCTCGTTCTTTGAAAGATAGCAAAGCCCTTTTCGTTTCATAAACAGTTCCGACTTCAGCCTCTCTTCTTCTTTGTGGTAGCCATAAATATAATTGCGTTCGTCAATTTCTTTCCTTAAAAAAGGGGTTTTTCAAGGTCCCTCTTTGTTTTCTGCTCATGGTATTCTTTTCAAAGACATTTTGCACGAAGTTGATCACAATTAAAGTTTAATCGTCAATGAGTTCGCTACAATGTTCAGTGTCGCAACTTTATCCATAAGCTCTATTTCCCAAGAGCATGGGAAATATTGCGGGGAGACTGATCCTTGGGGCGGCTAACAGGCAGCCGCGGGGCGCCCGCGCCGGAGCTTATTCCATTGCGGCCGCCCTCCTCGCCGCCGATGCACAGGCGCCCATAATCCAGCACTCCAGCGGCCGAGGAAAGGCCGTGAGGGGCGGCCCCTCATTTGGCATTAGAGGGCGCCATATCCGGAGGACGACATTGTGCTCTCGCACTAAATACGGGAAATTTGGGAGCAGCTCTGGAATAAAAGGGGCTCAAGGGGCGCCGCGCGCAGAGCTCCCGCGGTGAGAGGCGGGCCGCTCGTCAGGTTGCGCCGCCGCAACGACTGGAAGTGCACTCGTCTTTCTCACGTGATTACATTGCCCCGTGATTACATTGTTTATTTATTTCACGTCAAATGTTTAAAATTGTGTGATTCTGGGATTTGATTTGATTTTCGTGTTTCGGGACGTCAACTGCTTTGGTCATTAGTCCGTTAGTGTAGGGCGTTTCTTCTCGGAGGCGGTGATCTATCCCCGCTGGATGGCGAGATCCGGCGCCAACCTACCGTCGGTAGTGGTTTCCTAACCTGACTCTCCACCAGGGGGGACCCCCCAGGACAAGCTCTAAGCTCCTGACCGGGCCCCCCGAATATTGGTTTTGTAGTTAGTTAGTGTACGTGTGTGTGTAAGGGGGATGATAGGACAAGGAAGAGAAGGATAATCGCGCGTCCGGCCCTTTGGTACTGTTCCCATCGCATGTGTTGATCGAGAAACCAGAAAAATACTGATCAGGAGCAGCCGGGCTAGAATTTCTCCAGACAGGACGAAGTCGACCTAGCTGAAGCGGTCAAGATCCTGCCGCCATCAGGACTTTGAACGTAGGACCTCCCGGTCAGAGGCGCTGCAGTGACATCAGATGATGCACCGAGCTACCGCTCCTGATGCGTTCTTTGGGAGGAACAATCTGTTTACGTTTTCTTGCTCGGGGATGCCTTACCTTAACTCACATTCATATTAACTTGAATTAGAGACGGGGTTTCGTCGAATTTATATTTGTAAGAAAAAAAACTCCTTTTAATAAAAAAATTTTTAAAAACAATCAGCCCCATTTTTATTTATGTCCTTTTGTGCCCTTCAACGGAACAGTTTCCCCCAACAAAAGAACACTATTTTTTAACTGCA
>CAXIVR010000085.1:0-16097 GCA_964035755.1 Teleogryllus oceanicus | reverse complement strand
GCACTGAATTTTTAAAGAAAGTGAGTTTTTTTAATTTATACTTCAGAACTTGCTAAATGGTAGTACTTAGAAAGATCTTTTTAAAAAGAATTGTAAATGGTTACCTGTTCGGTACTGATTGAATATTCACAACAAACTGGCAAAAACAGTTTCAGGAAATGATACAACTCTCATCTATATCTGTTAGCTGCAACAGACGGATGGTTCCCCAGTCATCATGAACTCGTGTAGGTTGTTAAGAAACCAAAACTACACCATTGGTGCTGTTAATATAGTGCCACATGCTGAACACGATTATCACCGTAATAAAAAATACAAAACGGAATTTCTCCATTTGGGCCTTAGGGTTTATATCATACCACTACTAGCACTATAATGACTGCTGCTACATACGTTACTATTGATATCACCACTACTGCTGCTTCAACACCTTCTACTTTAATGCTACCTCTTCTGCTGGCGCCTCTTCAATTGCTGCCCCACTACTACTGTCTCGGCCACTACTACCTCGCTCCACCCAACCAGCCGCCAACATCACCATCCTACTGCATCTACCATTACCACCACCACTACCGCCACGCCACTATCATTGCTGCTACCAATATTAGGTATTACTATTTCTCCATTCTACATCAATACATTTAACTTTTCGGTTCCGTGACATTAAAGGTGTTCACCACCGTAGATTACACACTACTTTTATTTAGTAGGACATATATCAGTAGTTTAATTATGTCTATCAACAAAGAAGAATCACTGACCCTGGTAACGTACACACACATTCAGAGAGCTTGATTAACAGCAATTTAGCAGTTTTCTCCGAACAAGGATTAGCTGTTCGATTATTATCAACGTGTAATCACTTATGTAATTGAATATAATGGCATAGTCGAATTTGTATATTGAGTGATTTAATTCCTGTATGCAATGCAATACTTACATTGGACGTTATCAAGGCATTAATAACTCAGAAAATACATTCATACTTTCGGTAAGATGGTTCCTTGCTTTGTTCTGAACAATAAATGTAGTACGTACCAATGCCTCAAACACTTTATTACTAGTGAGGAATTAAACAATATTAATAATAATATCAGTAAATAAAATAAACGTATACATTCAGGCGCCAATTATGAGCACCAATGTCATTTTAACCGTTATTAGTTTTATATATTTGATAAGGATGTTTGAACTCTCTGTAACTCTATTTGACATAATGTACAAATAAATAACTCAACGCGCGCTGTCTAATCTTCTCGAATGCCAGTCGGTTTGTTGACTTTATGACCAGTGGCATATCTTTTACAGTTTCTTGAAAACGGAAAAGCGAACAAAGAAAAGATGCTCTGAAGAAGAAAAGTTTTTTGGAACAAGAACTAAATGAAGAAATACAATGCTTTCACACTAAAGCGTTGTTCGAGATCACGTATCGCAGGATGCGATCACTATCACAAGACTGAAGCATGGCTTTGCTGTGAAATTCTTCAAATATGACGTCAACATTAATCGATATTTAAACTGTTCTCATGTGTTTATTCTTCTAGTCATTGGATGACTTTTCCTCAACATATTAAACTTAGAATCTTGGAATATGTTTCACATTTGTGTAGAGCGAGTTTTGTCCTTTCATTACCAATTGCAGAAATATCTACATTGAAGATAGGAGATCACCATTTGGTAGACATTTGCAATGCATTTGTCAGGTAATGTGTAAAATGATTCCAGCATATTTTAACGCGATAAGGCATCTCTGTATTTGCGTCTCTGAATTATAGCTGCTCGTTACATCGAAGGAGCTCATTAGAGAAAGAAACGAGGAGATTTATCAGATGTGGAACGTCTATGCCACTCGACCGCGCGCGCCTGTTTTTGCTGCGTGCCGCTTTTTCACAGCGCTAACATTAGAGGTCGCAGAGTGATGACCCACAGATGGCTATTTGCTCTGTCGACTTTTGATGCACGGGTGAGATATATTGACGCGCAGATGCAAACACTCACGTCAGTGTGATCACATTAGAGAGAACCGCGCTGATAACGACATGAAAGTGATAACACTTGGACGAGCATCAGCGAGTCTGAGACTTCAGAAAGAAGACCCTGGATTCATGTTTTACCGAAATGTTTTCTGGTGTAACTAGTGTTCTGTACCATGTAAGTGGAAAAGTACGGAATTTTATTGGCGTCTGAGAAAGTTATTAGACAATTTGTGTTAAGAACAGATGCATTCTTTATATAACGATCTTCTTGGAGTTGAGTAAAGAAACCTTAGTGAAAGCATTCATTAATTCAAATTCATTATTCTGATAAATCTGATTTATCATTACAACATACAGACAGTAATAAAAAGTATAAAGATAGTAATAGTTTTATATTTATATTTATAAAATTCAACATTAGGAATTTTCTTCTTCTTCAATAACAAATAGGTATTTGATTCAACATTGCCACAATAAGTTTTAAATACCTCAATAATATACGATGTTTTCAAAACACTACAATATTCGTAGTATACATTTGTCTGAAATGTCCTTATATTTCACTATTAATTACTTATGATAAAAAATACTCAGCAGCTTTAATTCCTCTTCATAAGAAGAATGGATATCTTCATCATATGTGCGAAAATGTTCTGCACGTAATAACGCACGTAACTTTTCTCTGGACGTCTTGTTTTTCTCTCGCGCGCACGGCGCGGTGCGGCGTGACGCGACGTGTGGCTCGGGACTGGAGCGGGGCGGAGCGGGGTGAGCGGCAGAGCGGGGCGCAGCGAGGGAAGGGCGGGCGGGCGGGCTGGCGGGGCGGCGGGCGGCCACCGCACGCGAGATCCGTCTTTCCTTCAGGGCCTAGCAGCCAGCCACCTCCTACGTCGATTTGCCCAAGATGCAGCCAGGAGTCGCGCTGCTGGGATGTTGCGAGTCATCCGAGTGGTTTTGAGGCGCGGGCGCTGGGCGGCTGGCGCGGCAGGTGCTGGCTACGCCGCCGCCGCTGCTGGAGGAGCGGTGAGAGCGCGGCTGCGAAGGTTTTACGAGCGTCACGATAGCTGCGATATTAACACTACGCGAGGAAAAGTTTTAGAGGTCAAACTGCAGAGGGTAGTATGAGGGACACGCTGTCAAGGAATCTTGTCTGAAATATAACAGGTTTATCCATTTCAAGAAGATGTACATAGGTTTGCGTTTCCAATTAGTAAACGATTGTTTCTCATTCAAAATATTCCAACCTTACAATGCGTTGAAATAATATTATCATACATTGTATTCGTGTGTATGGCGATTAATATTTACTGGAGATTAAAATAGTTATTGATTTTTGTGTCAGTTGACTTTTGCTCATGGTGTTTCCTTTCCCAGTCTTGTATGACCGAAAAGTGCAAAATTATACGGACCTACGTGTAACCTCAAGGGGACGTTATTAAAAACTTAAAGAAATGTAAATTAGTAGTAATATCTCTGATGAAATCATAAGAAACTAGTGCTACAATAGAACATACTGTATTATTGTAACTCTTACATAATAGAATAATACTGATTGAACCTGCAAAAGTCCAGCCTGGGTTTTGAAGGCGAAGATCGCGTAGACAGACGGTCGACAGCTAGATGGACGGTCGGTCGGACAGCTGACGGACTGTCAGATTGTCAGACACTGTCAGATTGTCAGACACGTCGATTGTCGACACTGTCAGATTTTCAGACACTGTGGATTGTCAGACACTGTGAGATTGTCAGACACTGTGAGATTGTCGACACTGTGAAGATTGTCAGACACTGTAGATTTCGACACTGTGAGATTGTCAGACACTGTGAGATTGTCAGACACCGTGAGATTGTCAGACACTAGGAGATTGAGATTGTCAAAACTGTCCAGTTGTCATACACTGTCAGTCTGAGTGTCAGCGTGTCACAGTGTCAGACAGGTAGACTATCAGACAAATTCTGTGCCGAATTGTCAGGCAGTTGGTAGATACTCATATGTGGATATTGAGTGATGTTTGTGGATAGGTCAACTGCTTTTGTCATTAGTCCCGTTAGTGTAGTGATTGTATTATCTAGAGAAGTGGCTGTGATTTCCTCCCGCTGGACCGAGTTAGTGACTCAGGATATCACTGATGTCACTGCAGTGCCTTTCACCGGGAGGTCCTAGGTTTCGAATCTCCACGGTGGCAGAATTGTCGTCACAAGCTGCTTTGCTAGGTCAGATTCAGCCGCTGTCTGAGCAGAATTTAGCGGCCAGCTGATTTGATCGGTAGTTTTCTTTGGTTTCTTCGATCAACACCAGGCGAATGCCGGAGCAGTATAGCAACCTAGGCAATCAGATGGGTGACTATCAGACAGGCTGTCTGCTGACAGACTGTCAGGTTGACTGACAGGTTGACTGCCTGACAGGCTGACTGTCAGAATCGACAGGTAGACGGTCGAACAGCCAGGTAGGGTTAAAAAATAAATTGCAGAATGAGCTGGTTATACAACGCTCAGCCATATGAGCTGACAGGTAGGATGACAGGCAGGGTGATAGGCAGTCGTTAAACATCACTTTGGGGATCCGCATTTCAACCTGAAATTTCCGTCAAAATCTCGAATCGATTTTTGCAGCATTGCATAACTCACTTTGTCATGTATGAGTTCCGTTTTACTAATATACGAAACAAGAAAGGCAAGAGAGTTTTGAGAAATTACGTAATAGAAAGACAAAATACCAGACAAAATTCGGATACAAATTGGAAAGAATAAAACACAAGGAAATCATACAGTTGTTCGCGCTCAAAAGAGATTTAAAGACGACCTTTTGAACTAGTGTAAACAAATACAGGATACGCTCTATTGGCATTAATGGAATACACGAAGATGAAGCGCAGCATTGAAAGAAAAGAGGGTGATGTATTTTTTATACATCTGTTGCTCCAATCCGTCACTACTCAATTATGTGGATCAATAATTATGTGTAATTTGAGAGTACCATGATGTGATGAGATAAAACTACTTTCAATGTAAGTTTATGCACGGAAATTAATTTTTTTACTAACTAAACAAAATATATAATGCCGTAAAATAGTAAAACAATATATTAATAGAAAAGCTGCAGATCCTAGAAACGGTTAATAACATGTCAACGGGCAGAAAATATATTAACAAAAACATCATACGAGAAATGTACCACTTCCGTCTTAATCTTATGCAAGAAAGAACTTTACAGCTAAACCAAAACAACAAAATATGTAACTTTCAAAAAACAACGTAGGAATGAAATTCGAAAGTAGGCAAAACTATTCTGAATGTAAAACTCTGTCATCGTCGACTAAATAAATGTTTCCATGCTGTGCTCTTCTTAGGCAGTTGTGCGAGCAACGGAGCACTTTGCTTCTACAAGGTTTCTTCTGGGCACAATGCGCGAAATGCCCAGCGCCATGTCTCTCTTGGTGTCGTGTTTCGAGTGACGTGCGTTTCAAACAGTGCTTCGCGCAGCCACAAATGGGTTTAGCCTCCTCTTGTTTATCATTTACACTTCGCCTGTTTCTCTCGATGACTCTTTTCTGGATTGTTGTTGTCAGTTTAACAAAAATGGGAAGTTACCGTTTTCGTATCTTCTATCTACGGTGTAGTACAATTTTCTTGCATTTTTCTGCACATTAATCGCTAGGTCTGAATGTTATACTGCATGAGGTAATATTATCACAGCATTTTTATTTTTCGATTTATATATGTATTCAACATTCAGTCTCAACTAATTTACGCCGCATATTACGCAAAAGGCCGCATATTGTTAGAAATTGATATCATCTTTTTACGTCTTTTCTTGTACCCAGTCCTCAATGGAAATTGACGATATAGAATCAGAAAATTAGTTCTTGATTTTACTGGACAATAATTGTACAGTGAATAGCAATTTAGATACTACGAGATTCGCGAAATGAGGTAGCTTGCCTTTGCCTTCAACATCTTATCTATGAGGTGAAATCATTCATAGCTTTCTGCTTGGTTCAGTATTACATCCCAAACGTGGAGTGGTGGCTGTCATGATAGTCTGCGCCATTCGGATTCATTAAAATGTAAAATTATGTAAAGACTTGTGATGCTGCATTTGTTTCTTTAGTGCCAAGGACAATGTTGCCTTCTAGAAAACAAAATTGATTAAACGTCATTACTAATTGCCTGATTTAACGTAAATTCTATCTCTTACCATTTTATTATACAATTGTGCTATTAAATTTTAATGCCGGAACAAATTTGTGATTGTAATGCATTGGCATATTTTTAGGTCAAGACTCCTGTCTCTGCTCTAATATTTATGGTCTGCCTTCCAGTGAATACACGTGCAGAAGTAGACATTTTTATTCTTGTTTTTTTCGGTTTCTGAATACAGAACTGACTTATTAAGCAGAAAAATCAAGTTTTTAATCATATTCAGAGTGAAGTATTTATTATTATTATTATTATTATTATTATTATTATTATTAATATTATATTATTATTATTATTATTATTAACTTAAAATATGAAAACGTAACAACTTACGTGATTTACGAGAGAGTTCTCAAATATCGAAAAGCAGAAAACAAGAAAGTCTATAACCTTCTTATGATTTAAATTATTATAATTCTATAATATTACATTTTTTTATTTCATTTCTAAAAAAAGCAGTGAAAACTGTGTGATGTATGCAGGAGATATATAATCTGCTCTGTTTTATTAAACTCAAAAATCCTTCACGTTTTATTATACATTGTTGAATCATGAAAAAGTAGCAACAAATCGAGGTTATCAAATTTGAAAACTAGAAATTTTCGTTCCTGAATAATGAAACTTTTCACGGCTAATGAACTACACATTTGATTCTTATGGTATTTTTCTCCAAGTAGCAGCCACCACCTCCGATTCTACTCCTTCCACAACTAGCAGAAAGGGAGCTCAACAAATCGTGGGCACAGCATATTTAGTCTCTTAGATTTATATACTACAAATATAAATCTAAGTGTAGCACAAATATTATTGTGCATTTGCACTATAATATGCACTATAATATCATTGGTAATATAAATATTATTTTTCCTTTGTTGCTCAGAATAGTCTCTGATTGTGTAAAACAGTTAAGCTAAGAAAAATATTTACTTGTCAGTCTAAGTTGTATACAAATTTTAAATTGTATAACGTCACCTCAATTAGTTGCAAATCAAGACGTTGTATTAGGACGATTTTCTTGTAGTGAACTGTTGATGCTGACAGCTGTTAAATATTATTCTACGACGTGTATTGTACAAATACATTCCAAGCAAGAAATTAGTGTCCCTTTAAGTCATTTTTGTCAAAAAAAAGATCGTTAATAAATACGCAAGGCAATTCCAAGCTCAATCAAGAGAGGCTTTAAGGAATGACGTGGGACCGGGAGTGGTGGTTCAGTGCATCAACTGACGTTACTGCAGTGCTCTACACTTGCGGACTAATGACAACCGTTGACGCACTCGAAACACGAAAAATCAATCAATTACGTGGAGGAATTTGTTGATTATTCGTACATTTTATCTGTAATTTTAGAGTGTTTAAAGTATATGATGATAATATATTTAACAAATTACTTCATAATGTAACAAATTTTTTGCAATAATTTAAAAATAAAAACTGTAATCTGTCTTCAAGCAAACGTTGCTTAACTAAAACATGTTTGAAACTATTTTATTTGGAGAATCTAAAGTTTCTGGTGCCTTCTGGTGTAATTTATCGTGAAAATATTGTGAATTTATAAAGAATGACGCTAGGAGATTTTTGGAGTCCAAATAGCTTGGCTTGTTATTGCGTATTTAACTTCATGTCCGTAGGGATAAGCGTAACCAGACCACGGCCGTGGCAATCAGATATTCTTTTATAAATTATAATTGGGAAGTAAAGAAATAACTTGCAGGTATTCTCTATTGTGTCTGTTTCAATTGTATCTGTATAAATGTGTAAACGTAGTGTATTTAAGTAGATACAAAGTATCATTTTGCAAATGATTTTTTCTGTGTTTGTATTTCAAATATGTAACTTCACAGAAGAGAGACTTAAATTAGTATATTTGAAGTTTCTTTTCACCAACCACATCTTAAAATTCGATAATAACTGATTTAATTTCGTTTAACACTGAGCGTGTAAAGGAGAAATAAAATAAATGTATATATTTATGTTTTACAATTTAGGCCCTTCATCTTCATTTTTTTTTTTGTACTAACTTATCTGTAATAAAATATAATTTATTCTTAAGTCATTTTCATCTCAATTTATACTATTTAAGAAATTATAAGCCCATTTTTGCTTGCTAAGAGCGTGTTTTAAATGGGCCTTTTAAGAGCCTAAGCGGAGAGTTCGACCTAAAATATCAAGTCTACTAATAATCATACATGAATACTGTTAGAAGATCTGTGAAAATGTTACAAAGACGATCTTACAAGATAAAATGTGTATTCATGAGTATCAAAGACCATTATGTGCTAGTTAATAATTATACACGCGCGGGCTACTGCGCTCGTTAATAGTCACCTATACATAATGGTTAATAATCACCTTTTAAGTAAGTTGCGAGAGAAATAACTATGATTATTTTTAGTAATGTTAATTATTAAGTTTTATTAAAGACATTGCCGCTGTGACATATATAATCAAGAATGTGAAAATCGTTTCAGGTGTTTACGCCGATAGGATAACTATTCTTTGCAGTGTCTAGAATTCTGGAATATTTTGAAATCAAGGAATCACGGAATCTATCATCCAAAGAATATAAATACTTTTATATTCTCATTTAATTTACTTTCATTACGATCTCATGAATGAGTGTTACTCTTTAGTGCTCGAGAATAGATTACCATACATATTCTCTTGCGTGTCTTGACATGCCTCATCCCGAAGGATTGTCGTGCTTCCTTCTTTTCGCGGTAAGACGACGCCAATTCCCGGTCTGCCTCACAATGTCGTTGCTCCAGATAAGGGCCGTTATCGGGGAACTAAGTCATCGTGCTGGACAAATAAGAGACGCGTCCGTGAAAGAGTGGCGCGGGCAGTGACGGTCCGAGGGGCTGGGATGGCCACCTCCAATGTGACACACCCCTTTGTCCTCTCGGGCGCTGCGCCGCTCCTCTTTATTGGTAAGTCCTGGCGCTGGCACTGTACAGTGATTATTGCAGAGGGACGCATCAAACCCACCACAGTAGCTAATATATTCATTTGTTTGAGTAGGGAAGTATGTTCTTATAAATGAGAAATGTCAAAATGTCGGTCTTTCAATCAAACATCGCGATGTTCCATCCGGTGCATTGCCCTGTTCAGCAGACATGGATCTGTAGGCAGTCCTAGAACATCATTATTATAGTATAAAGCAACAACAACAATAATAATAAATAATAACATTAATAACAATAATACAAATAATAATAATAATAATATTTTTGAAATACTTCGAAATTACATGCCTTGATTTTAGTGTTGTTTGTTATTAAACAACAACCACAACAAACAAACTCGAAACTTCGAAGACAAGTTCTTCAATCTGAAGTTCTAATTACTGTTTTTACTTAATATTAGTTACATAGTACGTGAAGACACTTGTATGCCTTGTTTGGAGGGCAAAGACCGAGAGATATGGCAGAGGCCATCACTGTCTTACATATGCAGAATGCGTAAGCGGCGGTTTTACAACATTATTGGAAGCAAAAGAAGCACTTGCAAGAGAATGTTAACAAGAACAGGTGAAAATGGCATGGCACATCTTTCGGTTGTGCTAGTTCACAGAAAGCCTTAGAACACCACACAACGAATAACGCTGGTGAAATAAGTACTTTAAGAGAACCAAAATAATACACAGTTTGAGCACGCAATTCCATCACAAGTTTAGTAATGTCGCGAATGTTCTGCAGAACTGAGGTCATATACTAGTAATTCCATTTAGTGCTACGGTTATGGCTGGATATATTGTCATACACTGTCATATATTGTTGCGACAGCATTGATAATAGAGCTCTGAATTTCGACGAAACATCAGCTCGGTTTCGCGAGGCTTCGCGCCGACGCGAGGTAGAAGGATTTGATTGATTGATTGATTTTTCGTGTTTCCGGGCGCGTCAACTGCTTTGGTCATAGTCACGTTGTAGTGCATGTTTCTTTCTCGGAGATGGCGGTGATTTTCCCGCTGGATGGCGAATCCGACGCATTTCGCGAGGCTTCGCACCACGCAGGTAGGAGGAGTGACCAGCTTTGTCGGAAGGAGATCCCGTTTAACGGCCTTCCGCTTCTCCGTAATGTGCAGATCAGCCGAGTGTCGCCGGCGCTCGCCGGCTGCCGGCGTTCGCCGCCACCTGGGTATGTAATGTCACTGCTCGTAGCGATGGCAAAATAATTTTAATTCATTGTAATCAGTTAATTATAATCTGTGGAAGAAATAATTTCAATGAATCGATTGGTTCAAGCTAACGCTAATTGATTAATGAGAAATAATGGAGGGATAAACACAACATACACCTATTCCGTGCTCGAAGAAAAATGATGAAGAAGAAGAATGATGATGATGATGATGAAGAAGAATGATGAAGAAGAAGAATGATGAAGAAGAAGAAGAATGATGATGATGAAGAAGAAGAAGAGATGATGATGAGAGAGAAGAATGATGATGATGAAGAAGAAGAAGAATGATGATGATGATGATGATGAGAAGAAGAGGAACAACAACAACAACAACGGGAACGCAGTCATCCGGTTACTGGTGACCGACCGAGCATTCCGCTGTCTTGCGGGTAACCGCCCGCAACATGCTGCCACGGACGCTTCGTCTCGAAAGAAAGAGGGGCGAGCAAGCGCTGATCTGTAAATTGCAGTGAATGCTGAACTCTAATTGATAATGACTTTGATGCTGCTTTGTCCCGATTCCTTCTATCACATCTTACAGATTGAATATCTGCGGTCAAATTACCCATCGAACCGGAGCGGTGGTCAGTGCAGTAACATCAACTGATGTTACTGCAGTGCCTCTGACCGGAGGTCCTAGGTTCGAGTCCCGACGGCGGCAAGATTTTCGACACTAACTTGTGAGCAAGGTCGTATTCATGGAGAAGAATTCAGCGACCGGCTGCCCTGATTGGTAGTTTTCCGTAGTTTCTCCGGTCACCAGGCGAATGCCGGAGCAGTACCCTAACAAACGGACCGCGCGCGATCTTTCCTTCCTCTTCCTTGTCGTATCTTCACCCCTTGCACACACATTACACTAACATGCATTACATTGTTCCGCCATGTCGGGACACCGGTCGGGAATTAAGAACTTGTCCCGTCTGGGGCGGTGCCCGCTGGTGGGAGATACCAGTTGGGAACACTCGTCGACGGTAGGTTGGCGCCGAATCTCGCCATGAAGTGGAGGAAGATCACCACCACCTCTGATGAAAAATATTCACTACACTTACGGAACTAATGACTTCATTAGTTGACGCGTTCGGAATCATCAATCAATACTATCGATATTGCTTGATATTGTTCCAATCTTTAATTGTTCTGTTACAAAAGGAAAATTTCAAGATCTGAATTTTGTTTCCTTGTTCGAATTTTAGTGAGTGGATCGCTTCGGCGAAATAATTTGGTTTTTATAGTCTAACCTGAATTTCCTTCCAAGCTGGTTGACCTACTGTACGATTTACAAAGAGCGCAGAGCCTCGCCCTTGTTCTTCTCGTTTCTAGAGGTTCCATGGCGTTTTTATTTCGTTAGTTCTATAGGTAAACTTATTCGCCTTCCTCTGTATTCTATCTAGATTTCTCCGGTGCGACTTTCTGTATGGATCCCAACGTGCCACTCCGTATTCCGAGGGAGGGCGAACCAGCGAAAAATATGCTAATTCTTTTGCGTTTGCAGGACTTTTCTTTAGAATTCCATTACAAAATGCAAGGACTTCCACGTTTTTCTTACTAACTGATTTATATGCTTCTCCACCAATTTACTATCTAGCTGTATGCCTAAATACTTGCATGATGAGAGTCTTGGGATGACGACTCCACTAAACGATAGTCTGGTTCCTCATAATTTCGTCCCCGCCGAACGTTATTGTTTAGCTTTCGATCCGTTAATTCCATGTCATTTTTTTCAGTCCAATCACGTCAATTTTCTCTCCTCCTTGGCACGTATTACTACTTTACGCTGCTTACACTTACGTTACGCTACGTGGCACGTATCACTTAAAAATCCCTTTGTAAATGCAATTTACACAAAAATATCAGACTCACACAAAACTACTGTACTATGAAGTACAGAAAGCACCAAGTGAGACATATTTAGCAGTTTTCAGAGAAAATTCGTAACGAATACATTAAAAATCCTTACGGCATAACTAACGTTTCACACAATATGTAACATCAAACGTCCTCTTTGTCGGCTGGTGGCCGAGATCGCTAAGGCAGTAGTGTCGTAGTGATCTCGGACCGAAGGTCGCGGGTTGATCCCGCCTCGGACATGGTTGTATTTGTGTGCGTCCTTTCACCTCTTATCATCACCACATCGTTTTATCTTCATAGTTACCATACCGTAACGACCAATAGTGGTCGCTAATGATTTAGATGTTGATGCGACCTTAAATAACCAATTAAAATAAATAAAACGTCCTCTATTTATTAACCATATAATGTTTGCTACTTTGTAGATAAAAGCATGTGGGCAAAACAAAGAAAGATTGTGGGAAACGGCAAACAACATTTTGGTCTGTTACTCATTTTTCAGCCAATCACGTAAATGTTCTCTACTCCTTGGCACGTATCACTGCTTTACGCTACTTACACTTACGTTACGCTACTTGGCACGTATCACTTAAAAATCCCTTTGTAAATGCAATTTACACAAAAAATATCAGACTCACACAAAACTACTGTACTAAAGAAGTATAGACAAGCACCAAGTGAGACATATTTAGCAGTTTTCGGAGAAAATTCGTAACGGAATACATTACAAATCTTACGGCAAACGAACGTTTACACACAATATGTAACATCAAACGTCCTCTTTAGTCGCTGGTGGCCGAGATCTCAAAGCAGTAGTGCCGTAGTGATCTCGGACCGAAGGTCACGAGTTCGAGTCCCGACTCGAACATGGTTGTATTTGTGTTCGTCCTTTCACCCCTTATGTGACGCTGTGGGCTTTTGAACTTAGCTACTAACGGATTTATCCGTTAAATATTCCCTATTGTATCTTTCTGTACTTCCTTACCACAATGTAGATTTCCGCCAATCTGTCGAAGTTTCAACTTTTATTGTCAATGTTCTAGTGATGCTGCTGAATGTTTATTTTCTCGTTATTTTAAACTTTATTCCAAAATATATTTTTTTTATTTTGGCTATTCATTTCATGACTTTTGGTTCATTCTGTAATAAATATTGTATTCTTAGTAGGAGTGATGCCTTTCAATAAAGTAGGTTAAACGTTTGTGACTTTCTAATAATGTTTGTTGCTTCCTTCATTTATTTGTAGAAACAAAAGTTCGAAAGTTGCCGACATATAATTACCGCAGAAATATTCATAATTTCCGAATTTTAGTAACTTACGTATGTCATTGGGTAGTTACACGTACAGACATTGATGAAAATATCTTCGTTGAGTGCAGTCTTAAATTTGAGAATATGTAGCCTGTATAAAGAGGCAAGCCCTTTTTGTAAAGACGGAACGATTGAACACTGGGCTCGTCTCCTCAGAAACCCTAAGGGCTACCGAGGCCAGCGGCCCCAGCGATAGCGGATAACCGCAGAGGTTATCTCGTGCCTTGGCTCCAAGCGCCGTCGGATTCTTCTGCAGCCTTCACGTACTCGTACGCATTGAGTGTAGTCTCCGAGAAATTCAAAGAAGCTATTCTGAGATCTCCTCAGCGATGACGTCTAGAAGTACGTATACATCGAATGCGTGAAGGTCAAGGATTTGAGCGCAATCATGGTACCGATAAAGATAACATAATCCGGGAGGTTATTATCGTCGTATGTACTCTCTGTTTCTGCAGGTGGTACGCAATAGCTCATCATCTTCCGTCTCCTTGAAGTCACTTTCACATCTAATTCATGTACTAGCTAGTTATATAAAGGAAACCAACGGAAACTACCTGATTAAGTCCTCCCAAGAAAATCCAACTGGTCATCTAATTTCCTCATGGAAGACCAGGACGAAAGAAGAAAGTCATATAGAATGAAACATTCAGAAAAAGTCCGCTCCATACTCAACGGAAATGACAGAATTGCAACTCATTTTGGTGTTAGTATTGTCTTGGTGTTAATTATTATTGACTACTACAATTTATTTTGCAAACAATTTGATTTAGTACGTTTCTACTTGCAGGTGTCTCAAAATAAGATTACAATCTTCTAGGCATGTAGAGGGTCGAAAATAAAATCAATGAACCTACTTACCGAGTTTTTACCAATGAACATCTAGTGTGAAATTATTGAGTTACATACACTTCTCCTGTGACATTTGTTCCTAATTATCAGACTACCCCTAGGCAGGAAGTTCGGTAGATACATGAAATCTCCTGACTATGTCAGAGCGCCACCTGCGCAACATCCGTGCAAATTATATAAAAATCGGGAAAATGTCGCTATATGGTATATGAAATTTCACGATATTCATTGCTAAAGAGTGAAAATTTTCCACTAGTATTGATTAGCAGACTAAGGACGAACAAATAAAATTCGCCAATAATCTAGCGGAGCAACCCGATTTTAACGTAATTGTGGTATTTTTGGATTCAGTCATTTAATCGAAAACCTTCTTGTAAGTGGACTCAAACCTGAGCTTATTGCATCGGCCTACGATTCGAGAAATTCAGTTCCGTAGACTACAATACCAAACACTAAAAATGCAATAGAAAGAATATTTTAAAATAATGAAATCGTATGGTTGAGACGATTCTAATGCTTTTCCTCCATATACAAGTATTGTAGTATAGGAAGTGAAAGTAAAAATAAATTAGTTTTACTTTATGCGGAACCAACTGATTACTTCCCAGGAGGTTGACAGTTCAACATATATTATCTTCCATGTTTTGCTTTCATAATTCTAGTCAAGGATACAACCCAACACAAACAACTTATAACTAGATTATTGGTCTTTTATTTTAAAAATCGCACTAGTTTTGCTTGACACTCCGCGTTCATTGTCATATGATGCTTAGCTTTCAATTGATGTGCAAGTGTTTTGGACCGTACGACTCCTTTATAAGATTGGTGAAAGTTTAACATTATAATCAGTTAAAAATAAAATTTGAAGCGACACATTTGCTGGTAGATATAAATTGTTCAATAGATACTTGTAAATGCATTTGAATTGATCGTACTATGTAAAGCGTGGAAGATCATTGTGACAATGGTATCAGAATCTGACTGTACAATAGAGCTACAGAATCTAGAACTGTAGAATTTGAAGATACAAATCATTGTGAGAAAATGATTCAGAATTGTTTTACGAGAGGTTCTCTCAACAAATGAACTTTTCTTATTTTATCCTCATTCTGCCTCCTTTACCTTAATCATTTTTCTATTTTTATGTGTTTTAAATAAATCGCAATGCAAGCTAGTAGGAACGAAAAGCATCTGAAAAAAAGTTTTTCCTGGATCACTTCTCATTTCTTCTCCTTCGTAAATTCCGTCCCTTCCGACTCCTTTTCATTCGCTTCATCCTATACATCGGTGCTTGTGTAGCGTGTCCGGTCGCCCTCCCTCGCCGCGAGTGACGTCAGCAGCGCCCGCCACGGCTCCCGAATGACCCTTCGCAACATGCAACATGCGTCCGTGAAACCGGAAAAAGCCGGCGTGACCCTTGCGGCCGCGGCGGTGGCCATCGCTGCAGTCGCCTCGATGCCACGATGACGGAACGGAGCGGCCATTCTGAGCTCCTCTGCGCCGCGCCGCGTCACGCCACGCCGTCCACGCCGCGCCACAGCTGACCCTCCACGATCCCCGGTTGCGCGCTCTGCATCGCCTCGATGCGATACCAAGAACGTCGATAGAAAGTTCCCCGCGACCACCGGCACGTGAAGACGCGCACATGACTCGGAGGCTGCGGTGGATGCTTATGACTCGTGTCTCTCAAACCAATCTAAAATTTTTTTTTTGGGGGATGGTCCAAATTTT